>SRQH01000471.1:0-22497 GCA_018360345.1 Claviceps sp. LM84 group G4 | reverse complement strand
CGCCCCCCCCCCCCCCCGCGTTTTCTTCATCGAAGTCGTCTTCGGCGCCCTTTTTTTTTAAAAAAAAAGTAGGCCCTACGTCAATTTTGAGTCTATCTACATATCCCGTTGCTTGCTGCGCTCTGCTACGATGTCTGGGTCTCGGATTGCCAGTGGGCTGCGGTTTGGTGAGGACCATCTTCCCATTGTTTCCTACCTCCTTGTTTATATTCTTTGTCCGCGCCACCGATGACGTGAAATGATCGCGTGGCGGGTGGAAGGTGGACAGCGCGCACCGAGGATATTCGAGTTCTCCTTTTTTTGGCGCGTCCTGCACGAGAACGGAGATTGACCTGTTGTTGTCTTTTTTAGAAAACCCCGTTGTCTTGTATGTACATACCTACCTACCTACCTCTAGGTCGACGACGGCTTGGCGCGATTTTCCCCACGATTTTTCCCCCTCCCCCTCCCCCACGATTCTCTCGGCCCTTCTCGGCCCCGCGGATGTTGAAGAACTTTGGAGAGACCAAATGCAAATGGCAGAAGAACAATGAAAGAAGCAAACATGACAGGACAATTGCATTGGCCGCGGTGGTTTCGTTTCAATCCCATCACCATCTTCTTCATCCGGGTATTAACGTAACATAGTGTCTGCGACATGCAGGACAAATTCCGCAAAGCCATCCACGAATTCGATAGCATGTGCGTCCTTTCCCTTTTTTCCTGTCCTTCCTTCCAATGTATTTATTCCCGGACTTATTATTCCTCATACATATTCCCCCCCCCCCCCCCCCCTCCCCCTCCCCTCCTTCTTCCATCTCCAAGCTGACCGACCAAAACTTCGCAGCGTCACCACCACAACCAAACTCCTCACCTTCGCCCAAGCCCTCCACATCCCCATCCACGCAACGACCCAAACGTCCTCCAAACTCGGTCCTACCGTCGCTGCCCTCGCCCCCTTCCTTTCCGGTACACCCCTCGACAAGACCAAATTCTCTATGCTTATCCCCCAACTCGCATCCCAGCTCGCCCCGCGCTCGCGCGTCGCCCTCGTCGGCATCGAATCTCACATCTGCATCACCCAGACGGCCTTGGACCTCCGCGATGCCGGCCACGTGCCCTACGTGATTGCCGATGCCGTAAGCAGCTGCAATGCAAGCGAGGTACGCATCGCGCTGGATAGGTTGCGCCGGGAGGAGGGTGTTGTGGTCACGTCGTCGGAGAGCTGGATGTATGAATGTGTGGGGGATGCTGCTAATGAGGCTTTTTCGAGTCTGATTGGGGTTGTGAAGGCGGCGATGGGGGATACCAAGGCTGTGTTGGAGAGGTTGCCGCCGGGGTCTAAGATTTGATGTTTTAATTCATGTGTGGACTTGAAAAGCTGGGTGGATGCGTTTTTGGCCCCCTTCGAATGCTATGATTGCGACTGCCACGGGGCTTTGGCATTGGGTGTCTGCCATTGATAATCTGGAGAAAGATGTTAGCTTGCTAGAGGGCTTGAATTGTATCTACGAATGATTTGCGCTGGCTTGCTTGAACTTGGTGATCTACTTACACAAGATATTTTGTTGGCTTCAGTTTCATCTACTCCTAAGAAGGTATCGCCGCAAGATGGCTTGAACTTTGCCCTCCATCGCTTACCATCCACCCCTACCCCTACCCCTACCCCTACCCCTACCCCTGCTCCTGCTCCTGCTCCTGCTCCTGCTCAAAAGCATTGTGAATTAGGTACCCCCTCTACATGGCCTCCCAGCGAAAGAACAGAAAATATCCCAGATAAAGGTACCTTACAAAGTACCTTGCAAGCACATCCTTCATATCATCATAAGAACACAAAAACATGGGCACTTGCTACACCGCGTGTTGATGAAGTCCCCTCCAAGTCAGTCCGTCAGTCGGTCAGTCCTAATCCGCTGTTGCTGCCGCTGACCCCTTGGTCGACTTCGTTGTCGTCGGTGTCATCCACGAAAACGCAGACGCCACACCCACAGGATTGGACGACCGCGGCAGTGTCCCTCCCTTCTGGTCCTCACGTTTGGACACCTGGGCCTTGAGCTCTGTGCCTGAGCTGACTGCGCGCTTCGCATCCCATCGATTCACAGGACTCGGGCCACCGCCACCGCCACCGCCATCACCATTTGGACTTGCTTGGCTTTTGCTTCTCCCGTTTACCGTGTTGTTGCTGCTGCTGGATTTGGCTGGTTGAGGCTGCCAGGGCTCGTATGACGTGGTACCGGCTCTGGCAGAATTGGGATTCGAGGTCGAGGGCGAGTTTGAGGTTGACCAACTAGATTTCAGGGGCTTCAGAACCTTCATGTTGCGATTGCTTCGGCCTGCTGGTTGGTATCCGCTGAGATTGCCAGCTTCTTTGCTTGTTCCGTCGGGTGTAGGCCCAGTGCTGCCCTGACGCCATGAGCCCCATATCCCGGTAGACGTTGATGACTCTCTCTGCGAGCTATCTGACGTGCCGGGCCCGTCTTTTGTGCTGTGCTCCGATTCAGCTGTGTCTGCTGTACTGCTGTCCACCTTCCGGCTGGTTTCAGGTATTGTTGGCCGTGAGTCGGATTTGCGGCCCACTGCAACTGGCTGATGGGTTCCACGGGGTGAAGCTGTCCGGTGTTCTGATCCTTTTTGCTCTCCTCCATCATCTGTTGGTGCTGCTGGTGCTGTTGTTTCGGTCGGAGTTCCTCTGCTGCTGTTTTCGGCAGACTGACCACAGACTGCACCCTTGAGAACAAAGGGTGCCGCAGTCGCATTCAACTTGGGCTTCCCCGGTACCACACTGGTTGTGCAAATATTGCGAAATAGGTTCTCATCTTCGGGCCTGACAAACGGTACTCGCAACCGTTCGTGCTCGTCCCCGTAAAGAACCATGGTGTTCTGAGAAAAAAGAACGTCAGCCGAGTGGGCTCGTAGAGCATCACTTCCGATGTAGATCCGTATCCCCTTATGGTCAGCGGCAGGGCTCGTCGACTCGGTTCCCATCCCCAACACCTCAAACATGACGGCCATCGAAGGAACAGCTCCGTTCGGCGGCGCGCCGTGGCGACTGTCATGTCGCGTGACTACTGCCTCGGCCAGGTACACATTGAGTCTGATTCGGTACACTCCGAGGCTATCGCGGTCCACTTCCTCCAAGAGATCCAGCTCCTTAAGCAGAGAGGATTCGACGACAGACTTCTGGGAGCCGGTGCAGACATCAGCATACAGGAGGGTCCCGTGGGCGAAATTCGTCGTCAGCCAGCAGCGAATTATCGACGGCACGGTGCCCAAAACATATAATGATACAGGGGGGCCAGGAGCCCCAAAAGATGATGTGTCATCGTCGCCAACGGCGTAGTGATTATCGAGCCCAAGACTGCTTGCGCGACCCGACGCCACCGAGTGATGTGAATGATTAGAGTGGCCTGCAGAACTGTGCCTTCCGTCAGACTTGTGTGAAAGAGAACGCTCCAGCATCAGGCCGCTTCCGGGCCGTATCGGGCCAAAGTCCTCCAATTGCCGGTTGCTTTGTCCGCCCCAGCTTGAACCGTGCAGCGCACTCTCATCGAATCTGACACTATTAGCTCGTGAGGCCGCACCACGGCGCACCGGCTCTTCCTCAGCTGGTCCCAGGTGAAGAGAGCCGAGCAGTTCCTCTCCCTGCTCATCCAAGTCATCAAAAAAATCATTGCTGGGCATCGGAACAGGGCCTGCCACGAAGCATCAGTATTCAATGATTCATGCATGTTAGTACGTCCGTCCCAATGGAGAGGACGGGGTGGACTGGAACTAGGAACAAGGGCAAGGGCAAGGAGACGGAGAGATTTGGTGGAAACGAAGCAAAAAGCAGGCATCAACATCCGAGTGCACGGCGTGAAGTCGTTACCTTGATGGGGTGTGCCTCCCAAAACGCCAGGAAAGGGTGAGTTCCACACAGACTTCAATGCTGAATCGTCGGCATTGCGCTTCTCCAGTCTCATCAGTCGCTCGGCGTGGCTTGTCTGAGTATACTGAACCTGCTTGACCTCCATCTGTAAATTGTACAGATCGTCGCGGGAGATGGGGAACCGAGCGTCCATCCTCGCGGGTCGGCAGCAGAGCGTGAGGGGCTCATCAGCGTCGTCGACTGGCCTTGCGAGACGGATGGTTGAGAAGCAGCAATGATCATGCAGAGTGCAGAGTGTACGACCAGCTCAGCTCGTCGAACTTGGCGACTTGACTTGGACTTGAGATGAATTGTTGAATGGCGGCCCGGCGGGTGAGTTGTCGCTCGCAGCCTCGCAGGATTAGCGACCCCACCAGCGCCACATGCAATCCCCGGGCGAACCCCACACGTGCAGGTGCAGCCACCCGTGACTCGTGAGTCCGTGACCCGATGCGACGCAACGTGAACACCAATGAACTGCATTCGCACTTCGATCCATTGACAACAACTCCCTTCCTCACTCTTCATTCCTCGGCCATGCCGCTGCTCCACCAGGTGGCAGGCATATGCCTCTCGTGAGTCGTGAGTCGTTACAAACCACGGACCACGAAATTCAGGCTTCCATTGATGGCCCCTTTTATTGTTACGTTTTGTTGAGAAGAAAAAGTCAATCACTCGTCTATTTCATATATCTATACGAAGTCGTCGCCACCTTCGAGGCAGGGTATATTGGCTCTCATGGCATGGCCACATGCTACGATCTAACGGGATTCAAAACCCTCCAGTCTGGAAACAAGTATCCAGTATAGTCTCGAGCAGGCAGGCCACTCCATTCCTCGCCGATATGGCTGATCATCTCATCGTAAAACACTCGATAGGCGTCCCCACTCATGTGAAGACCGTCGGGTAACAGACTGTCTAAACCTCCCTGCTGTCCATTTTCGGGAGAACCCAGCCATGGACCGCCCGGTGTATAGTCCTGTGGCGTCATATCAATTGCCTTGTTCATCACCGCTTTCCACAGATCAATCAACACGACCCCTGGATTTTCGCGCGCCACCTCGCGAGCTTTCTCGGAGTAAGCAGCAGTCGTGGCGGATCTTCTCAGTGCCGACGCATGCCCTTCTGCCACGTTGAGCTTCGCCAGCTTGATCTCGTCCACCGGTGGAGGAGTGACTAGTAATATCTTGGCGTTGTGCTGCTTGATATGTGGATGTGTGATGATCTTAGTCAAGTTCTCCTTGTACTGGTCGATGGGGACGTGTTGAATAGCGGTTGGCAATGGAAGTGCGGCATCGTTGGCCCCAAACAGAAGCACCTATGGTTGTGTTACTTGGGAGTTTTCACAAGGGAGACCACGGTATGAATGCGCAGTCATACCAGATACCTGAGCTTTGGCCCTGACGGAGTTGGCTCCGGAAATATCTCTGGAAGATACTTCATCGCATTGGCAGTGTTCCAGCCGGAAAAGCCACGATTTACTACATCGAGACGTCGAATAAAGCCTTGAAAAAAAAACATGTTAGTCGGCGACACCATCGAGACGGGGGCACAAAAATGAGCTCACGAGACTGGAGATCTGCCTGCAAGGAAAAGCCATTTTGTGAGTTGACAGATTGTTGCAGCAGGGAGTCGCCAAATAGAACGAGTTGGGGATAGGGAGCCTGGCATCGAGTCAGTATTGCACAAAGAACTTTTCAAAATGGTCCATTCAAGTCACATATTCGTTGTTTGCTTGACTTACCGTCATTGTGTCTGTCACCAACGGTAGCGACAAGACTTGGGGGAATCGACCCGCAGATTCCACGCCGAGGGTGTTCGTCCCATGCTGGGCTTTTATTATCCCATACGAGACACTAGTAGGTCCCCCAGCCCCGGAGCGCAGAATAGTCCCTCCATAAAGAAGCGCGTGGATTTTAACTTTTGAGTTTGCACAATGCAGGGTACATAATGGTGATCCCCATGTGGCGCCTTTGAAGTTCGGGCTTGAGAACATCGGAAGGAGGTACATTTTAGGTACCAGGTACCTGAGACCTCCTATGAGGTGGGTCACACATCCTCGTATCGATAAGCCGCCACTTTTTTTTTCTGCACTTCTCCGTCTCGACCCATTTTTTGGGCCTCATCACGTCCACGGTCCGGCAACATCAAAATCAAAGTCTTTGTTGAAGCTCTATTCACCATCAGCCGCCGCATGACTGGCTACTCACATAGCCACCAGAACGTCATATTGAGCTCAGCTTCCAGACATCATAGTCTTTAAGCATTGTAGCTATGGCCACCTCTCTTGCCGCGCAGTTGGCGCAAATCGCCGCGAACTCCAAGACAACCCTCGATGTCAAGGCACAAAAAGCTGGCCATTCCAAGTCGTTGATCTGGGAACCTCGGGTCGCTGCCACGCAAAATTACCAGACACTGTACACGATTTGCCACGTAGGATTCGAGGAATTGTGTCAACTAGACAACCGCTTCGCGCGATTCCAGTCAACAATATTCAGCGAAGACAGCCAGACCCAGGATCGTTCTCAACTGTCAGCCGCAGACAATGAGGAGTTGGATCGCCACATAGAGGCATTTCTTCGTCTGACTGGCAGTAAACTGAGGCTCATGCCTGCAATCAAGGCAATTGAATGGCTCATTCGTCGATTCCGGTACGCCCTCTTTCTCACGCTTTGTCACGTCACACAGAAGAAGTGACGCCTACTAAATAATGTACATCAGTATCCACGAGGAAAATACGGCCCTCTTGCTTATGACGTTTCTGCCATATCACACTATTCCTGCTTTTACGACGCTCCTTTCCATTCTGCCCTCGAAGCTACCCCACGAATTTCGATTTCTCGACCCTTATATTCGATCATTAACTGCTCCGCCAAGATCAGTTCTAGTCCATGAGGCAGTCCATCATCCTCAATTTCTCTCCTCCATCTCTGAATACACTCTCGAATCTTGCAGGAAACAATATCAGTACCCAGCCTTGATTGTTTTCTGGGGTGGTATCATGACCGAGGCGGTCAACGGCATACTCGATAGAACCAGATCTGGCCGAGCTGCGGTGCAAAGTGACAACATGCAGGCTCTTCTGCACAGAGTAGGACCCATCTTTGCCGAATCTCTTGTGATGAAGAAGGTTCCTAGCTTACAGATTGCCTCCTATATGGCAATGGCCATCTTTGTGTCCAAAGGCAATCTCGAGGATGTTGCAGTGACTGCTTTCATGCAGCAAACGGTTCATGGATGGACACAGGAGACTATACGCCCTGCGCTTGTCTGTCTTGCCATCATGGCCCAGTTTAGGTCCGCGAAGCAAATGAGTAGCAAAGTCACCAAAGCTCTCATGAAAGTACAGGACATTGGTCCTCTCTTGGTGGACATTGGCCGGGAGCGCAGGGTCGACAAACTGGCCAACGGCCTTTGCCTTGCGTTGATTGAGAGATTCACCAAAAAAGGAGACTCCCGTGGCCTGCCAACTATCATGTCAATACTGGAGAGTCAGATCCTCAAGGAGAAGCAAATCACTGTGATTTTCAAGTCACTTCTCCTGAAAGCGTTGGAGCTCAACGACAATAATGACGAAGACGGTGCTTTGCGCCGGGAACTCGGTTCCGCCCTGATCTCTCTGTCACACACCACTGGGAAGTCTGGCGACATCATCCAATCTGTCATTCAGGATGTCGAATTTGATATCGAACAACTTGAGATGAAACTGGATCTCTCTTTCAGGAAGAGAAAACTTCCCGCGGCTGAAGAAATGAAGGGCACTGAGGACGTGCAGGCAGTCAAGAAGCCACAAAATTTGCAAGCAGCGATTGAGGAGCTGTCGTCGCAGAAATCCGAAGGGCTCTCTAAATGCCTGCTGCCGGAGCCAACGGAGCTGTTCGAGGAATGCAGTCACCTGTTCTTCTCCATCGTTTCGGAAAGTTCTCAGCAGACGGAAATGTTGTCCAAGTTTGATGAGATCCCCGCATTGGGACGAACAGCAGCGCTGCAGGACTGCACGTATTTCAGCTTCTTCATTCGAATCTGGTGTGGCCCGTATCCCGCGCTCGCTCGGATGGCTGCCCTAAACATGGTCAAGCAACGATTACAATCCCGAGACGAGGCGAACGTCGATGTCCAAGCTCTGGTCCCATACGCCATTACTGCCCTCAGCGATCCGTCGAAGCGAGTCCGGCAAGCGGCTGCTCATCTCATTGCCGCCATCACTGAACTCTATTCACTACCCATCGCAGCCAAGTCGATGAAGACCTGGGGCTCTGACTCACTGTATGGAAAGGGTAAGGACAAGAACGCGCTTACGCCTGACGTCGTCGCCAAATTGTTGCATCTGCAAATCCTCCCCACGGCCGAGGAATGTGTCATGGATCCTGAACATATTTCCTCCGTTCTCAAGTCTGTCGTTGAACAAGGAAGGTACCAGGTGACTCCCCCGCCGTCCCTAGATAAAAAGGATCACATGGGTCAATCAACCAGGATGGCAGTTCTTGCGTTCCTCGCGGCCCATGCTGAGGCAACTCCGCTACTGCAAGTAAAAAGCAGACTCTTGAAATCTCTGAATGAGGTCAAGGGCGCTGGTAGTACCACCAGAACCAAGGTCCTGCTTCCACTGTTGAAGTGGTGGGCTGGCCTGAGTGAGGACGAGATTACGAAGCGCTGCAGTTTGGAGCAGTTGGACGCAACAGCCCTGGATTCTCGATTTGTCGACGTGACTGTACCCAACGATTTTGATGGTATCGACGCGCTCATTAATATTTTCCAAGACCCCGAGCAACAACGTAAAACCAATCTTGTATGCGCCGTCTTTGGCCGAATCAGACGCATGTGGCCGTCCATGAGGGCCGAATTCAAGTTTTGCATTGCTCAGCATTGTCTGTTTATCTCTCATGGCCAACCTGGCCAAAAGACACCAACAGACACCAGCTCCGCAGTGGTCACTGAGGCGGCTGATTTACTTCGGGTGGTTCCTCTTACAACGGAAATTCTATCCTACTTTTTGGCCACCGTTCAGACTAGCACGAAGATGATTGCGGAACCAGTTCCTAACAGCAAACGGAGAACGAGCTCTTCCGACGCGAACAGGATTCTCATCACTCAAGTCACGCCGGAAACAAGTGAAGCTCTACGTAGATTCACCTTTGTTTTACAGCTCGTGGACAACTCTGACCCTGTGTCGCACCCCGAGTTGCTAGACGCACTCTTTGCGGCACTCTCAGAACTACAACATTTCCGAACGGTTGTTGGCTCGGAGCTGGGATATTTGCAGAATCTCATTCTGCGCAGTCTTCTAGCTATGATGCCTGCCTACAAAGCTGACAGGGAGCTGAAGATTGATAGCTCTGGCGGCTATGGCGACTTGCTTGTCAACTGTATACAAAAGTCATCAAGTCCTGTTGTTCAAAATGCTGCGCTGCTCTTGGTGGCCAACTTGGCCACAACAGCACCAAATCTCGTCCTCCACAGCGTGATGCCAATCTTTACCTTTATGGGGGCATCGGTCTTGCGACAAAGCGACGACTATTCAGCCCATGTGGTTGCGCAGACTATCAAAGAAGTCATCCCTCCCTTGATCGGGTCCCTACGCAAAGGCAAGACCAGTCCTGTTGCTGGCGCCTCGGACATTCTTGTCAGCTTCACGACAGCCTATGAACACATACCGTCTCATAGACGACAAGGGTTGTTTGTAGCTCTCGTCGAGACTCTCGGATCCCGTGACTTTCTTTTTGCTCTCGTTAGCATGTTGGTGGACCGCTACGACACGAGCGACGCACTGCTCTCTTTCATCATTGGGCTTCTCAACAATTTCGACATCATGACACAACTGGAGACATTCGTCAAGGTATTAGATCTTGTCGCGGACCTCTTCAAGCCTAAGCCAAGCATATCTTTCGTCTTGTTGGGCATCAGAGAAGACGGCGACGATAAGAAAGACGTTGAAAAGGTTGCACTCCGACAACTTTCCGCTCTCGCCAGCTTTTTAGCCAACAAGAAGCTCCGCTCGCAGATCAGCAAGCTGGTGGATCTTGAAGACATGAATGCGGCAGAAGTGCGGGAGCTATACTCGTCTCTTCTCGAAAAGGTCCTCGTACTCGCCGACACTGTCAAAACGAACAAGGCCTTACACGGACGTTGCGGCTCTGCCTTGTCGAACCTGCTGAACTTGTTGTCCATCTCAGAGTTCATCAAGGCAGTGGAGAATCTACTAGACAGACCTGATCTTGGCCTACGTCAAAAGGTTCTTCGTGCACTAGAAGTGCGCGTTGAGACGGAGAGCAACACTGATTCAACCAGCCGAAACGCCCTTCTTTCTTTCTTGCCCCAGCTTACGGCCGCTATTCGGGAGTCCAAGGATATACGTTACAAGCATACCGCGGTGACGTGCGTGGACAAGATTGCCGAGAAGTATGGCAAGAAGGATGTGGAAGCTGTCGTCGCTGCTGGTGAGACCATCGCCGGACCCCACTGCTTGGGACAGGAAGACCAGCGCCTGCGCGTCATGGCCTTGCTGTGCTTGACATCACTTGTTGATGTGCTCCAAGACGCAGTGGTACCGATTCTGCCGGTGGCTATTCCGCAAGCCATTGCATATCTGCAAGGCAGCTTGGGCGGCGACGAAGTGGATGAAGAATTGCATTCTGCCTGCTACGGCTTCATCAGCTCCTTGGCTGAGCATCTCCCGTACATGTTGTCGACGCATATTGACAAAATACTCGACATTTCCTACCAGTCGGCCGAATCAGGCTTGGACGAAGATGCCGATGAGAGCAGAACTAGCTGCCTGGAAATCTTGGCGAAGAAGCTGGATGCCAAGGATTTCTTTGCTAGTCTAGACCGCAACTGGGACAAGGCTATGGGAGTAGGTTTCATGGTAAGTGTTGATTCCACTTCTTACTTCTTCTTACACAGCACGAGAACGTCGTGCGCTAACCTGATTTAAATTTATGGCAGGCCATCGCGGAATATCTCTCTGTGTTGTCGATCGCAATTGACAAACACAACAAGTCAACCATCACGAAGAACACGTCAGCGTTGTACAGCATCCTGATGAAGGCCTTTGACCTACGGCGACTTGTCCAGCTCAAGGAAGACCAGACCGACGCAACTCTTGGCGAAATAGCTGTCATTGAAGCAAAGGTCAACGAAACAGCACTTAAGATGATCTTCAAGCTCAACGACGCCGCATTCCGACCACTGTTCGTCCAGATGGTCGAATGGGCTACCTCCGGGCTGAGCAAGAAGGATAAGAGCGGCCGAAACATGCGACAGTACAGCGTCTATGGATTCCTCAAGACCTTCTTCGAAAGCCTCAAGTCAATCGTC
Source organism: Claviceps sp. LM84 group G4 (assembly GCA_018360345.1). Classification (NCBI taxonomy): domain Eukaryota; kingdom Fungi; phylum Ascomycota; class Sordariomycetes; order Hypocreales; family Clavicipitaceae; genus Claviceps; species Claviceps sp. LM84 group G4. The sequence goes on along the minus strand of SRQH01000471.1, from coordinate 11,294 downwards.
ACAAACTATGCCGCCTACGTCGTGGACGATGCCGTCAAGATTCTCCACGACGTAAGCCCCAAGTCCGCCGAAGACCGTCTCCTCTGGGCCCGAGTGCTGCAAGTGCTAGTCGCCTGCTTCACACACGACCAAGACGACTTCTGGCAGGCCCCTGCCCATTTCGGAGCCATTGCTCCGATGCTGCTAGACCAGTTCCTGCACGCAACCTCTATGGACGTGTCTGAGGACCTGATCCCCGCGGTGGTCAAGTTGGCTGCGGCGGCAGACTCACAGGCTCACCAGAAGGAGATCAACGCGACGCTGTTGAAGCTGCTCAAGTCGGAGCACGCGCCGGTGCGGTTGGCGGCGGTGAAGTGCCAGCAGGAGTTGACGGATTCCTTGGGAGAAGAGTGGTTGTCGATGCTGCATGAGATGCTGCCGCGGATTAGTGAGTTGCAGGAAGATGATGATGAGGTGGTGGAGAGAGAGACGCATAGGTGGATTGTCAAGATTGAGGGAGTATTGGGGGAGAGTCTTGATGCGATGTTGCAATGATGAACTGGGGGAGCGGCAGATGCATGCATGTGTGTGTGTGTGTGGGAATCGGGATTTTACATGATGCATTGTTCCAACATTTTTGGTTTGGACATGTTGGACACTTTAGTTGATGTTGGCGTTACATTTACATAGTTGCTATGTTAGTTCATTTGTTCTCACCATTTTCAAACCCAAAATCTTTCTTGTTTGTTTCCTGACGATTGCTAAGTTGTCGCGCATTTTTGCTCGGTTCTAAGATTGATGCGCCACCGCGAGCAGTACCGTATAAACTGGGAAATTCCACCCTCCATCGAGCACAGACTATCCCACATAATCGTGCCAAACATCCCGGCTATAGAGGCCTCACTTACTAATTAAGGAAGCTTGGTACGATTGTGTGGGATAATCCGTGCTCGATGTAGGGTGGAATTTCTCAGTTTATGGCACCTACCACCTCTCTTCAAACAGTCGCTTTCTCACCTTTTATCACCAATCTTGTCTTTGAACCCTTGCAACCAACGTTTAGCAGGTTGCTAAGGTTTCTGTTGTTATCCTGGAGTTTTTCAATTCTCCTCCACCTCCGTGGGAATCTCAACCGGCAGAACTTTGCCCGCTTGAGTCCTCACCATCTTCGTCATCTTCTGTTTCACCTTTATCTTTACCCTCTGCTTCAATCTTCAATCACCATTTGAGCACTTCTCTTGAGGAAGACGTCATTCACCATCTTATCAATCGTTTTCAGAATCTGGATTCCACACTCCGAATTATGTCCTCTCCTCTTCCCTCAGCATTACTACTATGGCTTCCTCTTTCAAGCTCCCTGTGATCTTGGCTCCCGGCTCTTTGGACGGTTCGTCCGACGCTAATCGTTAGTTGACCAAGCTGCAATGGTTCTTCCAAGCAGTCAATGAGGGCAGGGATGCTGATCTCAACACCTTTATCAAGGCCATGAACATGGCTTTGGAGGGGCAAGCTGCGACGTACGTCGACAGCTCTGAGCGATGATGAGCACCTCATTGCGTACCACGCCGAGCTGGTGGCAGAGACAAGCTGTCTGAGAGTGATACTCCCCTTTCTCCTAGCGAGAAGTATATCTTGAACGATTTTATTCAGCGCTTCATCCAAGGACTTGCTATCGTATCGCAAGCTGATGCAAGAGCTGAATAGAAATTTTCAAAATATACTTCTCGCTAGGAGAAAGGGGAGTATCACCCTCTGACCGTAGACGGCTTGTCATTGCCACCAGCTCGGCGCAGGAAACCGGCGACCTTGGTGTGGTACGCAATGAGAGGCTCATCATCGCCTTGACACAGCTCGAAGTTGGAGCTGGTAAGGGGCGGTTCGTCGACAAAGTTGGGATGATAACGCTCATCAATGAGAGAGCGCTGAAAATGAAATTCGGCAAGGTCCTCTGGCGTGGCACTACCACGGCCAGCGCGAGACACGATAGCTCTGAGGCCAAAAGCCAGAAGATTGCTGTCAATGGAAGAATGCTGTCAATGGAAGAATGCTGTCAATGGAAGAATGCTGTCAATGGAGCCATGCACAGTGGCGTATTGATGTGACTCCTTGTACACGTTTGATGGTATCACGCATGAGAGCTTTGCAACAATGCCAGGTGTATTATGTGAGGTTGTACATACTCTGTGACACGCATGAGATTCAGAAAGTTTGACAGCATTGCATGATATATACATACACTAATAATGTATTCGTACGGAGTTACTAAAACCCACCGCACACAGATCTCTAGACTCTACCGCACAAAATGCGCCACCGGCAAATTCAGGGGTTCCACGGCAAAGTCTCGGGACAGCAATGGTAAGTCGAAAGAGGCGAACTGCGCGCCAGGTACATACGATTTCAATCGGCGCCAGGTACGATCCATAATTTGTACCTCCATAGGTAATATCTCGTTGTACGGAGTACCTACACCGTCATAAAACTCAACGACGACGATGGCCACCTCATTATTAGGTATGTTACAACGATCACACAACACTTTAGCCACCAGACGCTATCGCGACGGCCGACAAGCCTTGGGCAACGATGTCGGAGTACTTTCGCTCAGCAACACGGTCCCCCATGCCATCATCACATCGCCGGCGTCATTACACGAGATGAGAAGCTACAGATGAGCTAGTATCATCACCGCTGGTGTTGGGAAGGCCCCTCGCAAGAGAGGAAACACGCGGCGACTTCGCCCTCAACGAATTCTAGGATTGCCAAGACTTAAATCTTCTCATTGGGGACCCCGAGGACGACATGAGCTTTCGCGGTCGGCCACGAGTGTCCCCGAAGAAGCAGCAAATGCCAAACACTCGTATGCCACCTGTCAGTGACAGGTAGTACCTAATAAGGAGAGTCGAGTCGGACATCTTCATCAGCACTGCCGCCGATCGGGAGCCGAATCAGGTATCTACGTCAGCTACAGAGCCCGGCGAGCCTCTTCCTCCTTTTTTGGATACTTCTCAACAATAATTTTGCCGCCGTCTACCTCTCGAGTTAGGAGTCAGCCATCTCACATCTCACCGGCCCTGTTTGCCTCGTGGCAGACATCGCGAATCAGCGGCAGGCCCCTCCGTCCGAGTGCCAGGCCTGTCGAATAGCGATACATATGAACCAGAATAAGGGGAGGCCCTACGAGCTTCGCACAGCGGCGCGAAGGCGTCACAACAACTTACAAGTGGCTCGCGGGCTCGCTCCGCCCAAATATCTTATCGCAGGCCCTGAATATTGTGTAAGAGTCCGAGGGAGTCATCCCGGACACTCAGGGACGCAAATGATTGGTGTATCTGGGCGCAATTCACGATGATAGATATGTGCATCCAAAGGCCCTGTCGCGCACTTCACCTGCTTGTATGGCCTCAACGCTCCATTTCATTTATCTTCTTCTAAGCTAGCAACCTTCAAACACACTGTTTACTCATTGCATGAATGCCTCTGCTTATCTTATTTGATCTTCACTGCCCTCTGAGAAACGTGAATCCGTAGCTATTTGGAACGTGCGTTGTGCGTACATACAAGGTAGTACATACATACATTAGTAGGTATGTAGTTGCAAAATCGTACGGCGTCTGGTCCTGACTCCTGAGTCCTGACTCCTGTGGCTTGCACTGTAATATGGGTGAAATGTGGACTGTGCGGAGTACGTACCTGGCGCCGATTGAAATGGTACCTGGCGCGCAGCTCGTCTCTGTTCAAAACTTCAAACCCTTTCTGTATGTACTCCGTACTCCGTAGACTGTAATATGTACCTAATAAGACCGCCTCTGGGCGGGGCAACGACGCATTGTCCTTGTTGGCCCCCCGGGCCCCAGCAAAAAGCATGGACAGGGGGGTCCCAGGGGAAGGGGTGAAGGACTTAGCGCGGACCCGAAAGCGGCAGTGACGTCGGCGGCGGACAAAGCTGGTGATGCTCTGGATGCTGACGAGATGAATCTCTGCCAAATCCACGCGCGTTTGGTCGTGATGGAGTTGTTCTAGCGGCTCCTTTTTGGCGTCTACGGGGATTCCACGTACGGAGTATACGGAGTACGGATTACGGGGTCGAGGAATGGGCGCTCGAGAGTACGAACTTCGAAGTACATAGGTATGTAGAACCCACGCGAAAAGGGCCTTCAGGGTCCAGGTACGTACCCAGCCAGCTCAAGAGGAGGGGGTTGTAACTTGTAGCCTGCAGGCTGCAGCGCTCTGCGCTGTCGAAGTGTCGATCATTGTGTTGTAACTTGTCAACTTGTCCTAAAGCGGCTGACGACATGCGGGAACCCCACTGTACCGAACTTGGCCTAGAGGTACATAGGTACCTATGTAGGTACCTATAGTAGGTAGGGCAGGGAGGGAGGGCAGGGAGGGAGGGGTCATTGAAAGAAAATTCCGTTATTCTGAGCACACGAGCGCATACGAGCGCACAACACATGGCCACATGACGACGCTTGACAGCATGTATTACACAATGGCGAGCGCTTTTGGTCTATGAGACTGCGATGTGTGTTGCGACGCGCCCTCTCTGTGTGAGAGGCACAAGAAGTTTCAACATCAAAGGGCCAGCCTTTCCGAGTGCTTCCTTTTGTACATCGGCTCGGGGGGCCCTTGGTGCCACAGCCCACGGCACCGCCACGATGACAAGGGGACACCTGGCCCGTCTGACCCAGGCAAGCGATTCCCCGGCCCCAATGAGCTCATGTTGATCAGACGGGCCGAGGGATTGAGGAAGGGGGAACTTCGGCTCGGTGTTTGGGGGTGACAATGTGGCATTTTTCGCTGGGATCTTTCACTCGCACATTGTCACACGGACACGGTAACGGTACTACATACATATGTACCTACATACGGAGTACCTCTCCACCGCGATTCGCGATACAACGCGGAGGGTATGGAGTTGTACTCGTGTACTCAATATGCGACTTGATTGCACTTTTCTTTTCTTCCATTATCTTTCATGCGTTGGACTTGACTGACTCGGGGGGAGAGGACTGGGTCCTAGCTTGGTGGAGTGGCAGTCTCAGCTCTCAACTTTCAAGTCTCTCCGTCTCAAGTCGTCGTACGGCGTAGGTACCTAGGTACCTACCTACGCCACGGCCAAGGGTTACAACTTACATACCCCTCTCGTCACGTGGAAGCGGGTTGTCATACCTAGCGTCCTAGCGGCGGCCAGAACATCAACGACGAACGTACGGAGTACGGAGTAAAGGAAAAGGACGACGCCAGGGAAGGGGTCCAGGAACCAAATTCCCAAATCCTAAAATACTTCCAGCCGACGTTGATCGATCGGATTTCATGACATGGTGCCACCGTGCCGGTGCGGGCATGAACACGAAGACGCAGGGCGCTTCGCGGCGCCGAAAGTCAACCGCCCGTTTTCCCGATTCGTCGTCGTCTTCGCCTGCTCAATTCCCCCTGACACGGCCCTGAGTGCTGCGGTTGGCGCGTTGCCCACGCACTCAAGGGCTACATTGGCTGGCTGCACGAACAGCGAGTGGCTCAGGTGGCTGACCAACCTTGAACCACCCCGTACTCCGTACTCCGTACCAATGTCTCGAATTCGCGCGTGCGAAGACCCCACTGTATCCGTTGCTGGTGTGCGGCGTGCCACTGGCAGCAGTGGCAGGTGCTCTCCCGAGTCCCGTGGCGCCGCCGGCTGTCGTCTCCCCGTTCCGCAGCGTGTCCGGCCAATCGCCGGCCCGAGCTTGCTCCTGGCTGCCCCTCCTTGCCCCTTCCTGCCACTCCTGGAGTCCTGCCCCGTCGTGCACTTGGCCCTCGAATTCTCGAGTCAGCACAGTGCCATCGGCCCACGGCCACGCACCAGCAGCTCGTCACGGCCGTTGGACAGCTGCGAGGCCCCGCCCGACCCCCGAGGGCGTCTCGTGCTTTTTTCGCGCTGGTCCAATCGTGAGCACGTGCTGCCCCTTTTGGCACTCGATTTACTCCACTCGGACGTCCCATGTCCTCTCAAAAATCGACTTGGCGTGTCTTCTCGCCAATGACCATGGATGGTCCCTTGTCCATCTGTCGCCCGCTCTGTTGCTCGTCTGTTCATCCTGTCGGGTCTGCCGTCTTTTGCCCAGAAGCCTCGCCACCAAAAATCGCTCCATCTCATTCGCTGCTGCGGTATTCGCTTTCTTCGCTGCGTGACTTTGGCTTTGTTCGCTGAGAGCGGAAGATTCAAGCAGACGTGGCTGTGATACTCTCTCACTAACGAGTTGCTCGGCTTCTCTCGACGGTTTCATGCTATTGCTCTCGACTCGTCCTCCAAGTTTCATCTGCATCCCATCATCGAGCGTCGTTGCACTGCGCGCCGCCGTCCGCAAGTCATCCACCCACCCAAGTCCACTCGGAGGGGAAGGGCCCGTTGACTCCCGACCATCTTTTCTCCTCACTTGGGAAACTTCATCTTTTTTGACAGCCAGTCCGCACCAGACGATGCTGCCCTGCCAGCCGGGCATTTCCTCACCGACATCGACCTTGCGCCTTGCTTGTCACTGATATTGCAAAGCGAGTCTCTTCTGGGCTCGTCAGCTTGTTCATCATTCTTTTCTCGGCGCCCGATCTATCATCTCGTTGACCGACGGCCCGTACAACCCAAGACGGCAACGCCATCGTCACCGCCTTCTGTTACTATTGAAACCTCGTCCCCTCTCGATCTCCTTCGTCACCTTCCGATAAGCAGCTTGCGATCTTGTCGTCTGGCTGCACGCGCCACACGCAACAATAATACTTGCCGACATGGTCTTCGCCGACATGGTCGTCGACGACTCCATGTTGGTGGCGGTGACGGAGATTATCTCCTCTCTTGCCGCTGACCCGCAAACGTCCTCGACACCGCCCGCCAAGACGGACACCCGAATTATCCTTCCCGGAACCGATTCCGCCGCGAAACGAGCCTTGGAGGCCGAACTTCGGAAACTCACCCTCAGAGTTGGTCAACTCGAGAGCAGAGCCTCGGCTGCGGCCTCGAGCTTGCTACCAGAAACCCCCAATGAGGCCAGCGACTCTGTCTTTGGTGACGAAGAATCGTCACATACCTGCATCTCAGCGGCAGTTCCCAAGGCGAAAATCGCCCATGCTCATCAAGGTAGTTTGGACTGTCCGAAACATTTGCCTCGCCAGCTGACCAAGGAAGCCCTGGAAGGACTGCGAGAGCATGTTGACGACCAGTCCAAGCTCCTGAACAGTCAGCGACAGGAGCTGGCTGGTGTCAACGCTCAACTGCGCGAACAAAAAGAGCTGCAGGAACGCGCTCTTGCCGTGCTCGAGCAAGAGCGTGTCGCTACGCTCGAGCGCGAGCTGTGGAAGCACCAAAAGGCCAATGAGGCTTTTCAAAAAGCTCTCCGAGAAATCGGTGAAATTGTCACCGCCGTCGCTCGTGGTGACCTGACCATGAAGGTCCGCATGAACACCGTAGAAATGGATCCCGAAATTACAACGTTCAAGAGGACCATTAATGCTATGATGGACCAGCTGCAAATCTTTGCCAGCGAGGTGTCTCGGGTTGCTCGAGAAGTCGGAACGGAGGGTCTCCTTGGCGGCCAAGCCCGTATTGGTGGTGTCGATGGCACGTGGAAGGAATTGACGGACAATGGTATTTATTCCTCTCGTGGCCTACGACTACTTTGTACTCCTTGTTTGCCTTGGATGCGCCAGCTAATCTGAACTTCGTTACCTATAGTGAACGTTATGGCACAGAATTTGACCGACCAAGGTATGGACCCTCCTACCGTGGGCAGGCTTTACGACGGCTTTTGATTGCATACTGACTCAAGATCATCGTGCAGTGCGAGAAATCGCTTCCGTCACAACCGCTGTCGCGCATGGCGACTTGACTAAGAAGATCGAGCGACCAGCCCGAGGCGAAATTCTTCAGCTTCAACAGACTATCAACACCATGGTGGATCAACTTCGAACATTTGCCTCGGAAGTCACCCGAGTCGCAAGAGATGTGGGAACTGAAGGTATTTTGGGTGGGCAAGCCGATGTGGGGGGAGTCAAGGGCATGTGGAATGACCTGACTGTTAATGTCAACGCCATGGCCAACAATTTGACAACACAAGTACGCGACATTATCAAGGTCACGACTGCTGTTGCCAAAGGAGACCTCACGCAAAAGGTTCAGGCAGATTGCAGGGGGGAAATATTCGAACTCAAGTCCACAATCAACTCCATGGTGGACCAGCTTTCGCAGTTCGCTAGGGAAGTCACCAAGATCGCCAGAGAAGTCGGAACCGAAGGTAGATTGGGTGGACAGGCCACAGTCCACGACGTGGAGGGAACATGGCGAGACCTGACGGAGAATGTCAACGGCATGGCCATGAACTTGACGACGCAGGTGCGCGAAATCGCAAAGGTGACGACAGCCGTCGCCAAGGGCGATTTAACCAAGAAGATTGGGGTCGAGGTGAAGGGAGAGGTCCTGGAGCTCAAGAATACCATCAACCAGATGGTAGACCGTCTGGGTACGTTTGCTGTGGAAGTCAGCAAGGTGGCTCGAGAAGTCGGCACGGACGGAACGCTCGGCGGCCAAGCCCAAGTCGCCAACGTTGAGGGTAAATGGAAGGATCTTACGGAAAACGTCAACACCATGGCGTCAAACCTCACTGTGCAAGTGAGAAGTATTTCTGCAGTCACACAAGCCATTGCGAACGGAGACATGAGCCAGACGATCGACGTGCAGGCCAACGGTGAAATACAAATACTAAAAGAAACAATCAACAACATGGTGTCTCGTTTGTCCAGCTTCTGTTACGAGGTGCAGCGAGTCGCCAAGGATGTGGGCGTCGACGGCAAAATGGGAGCGCAGGCAGATGTTGCCGGGTTGAACGGGCGGTGGAAAGAAATCACGACGGACGTCAACACTATGGCCAGCAATCTGACTACGCAAGTGCGCGCCTTCTCCGACATCACCAACCTGGCGACCGACGGAGACTTCACGAAACTCGTCGATGTGGAAGCCTCTGGAGAAATGGACGAGCTAAAGCGAAAGATTAACCAAATGATATCCAACTTGCGGGACAGTATCCAAAGAAACACACAAGCTAGAGAAGCCGCCGAGCTCGCCAATAAGACCAAGTCTGAATTCTTGGCTAACATGTCGCACGAGATCCGGACGCCCATGAACGGTATCATCGGTATGACGCAACTGACCCTCGACACGGACTTGACGCAGTACCAGCGTGAGATGCTCAACATTGTCAACAACTTGGCGAATAGTCTTTTGACAATAATTGACGACATTTTGGATCTTTCCAAGATCGAGGCTAGGAGAATGGTGGTTGAAGAGATACCGTACACGCTGCGAGGAACCGTCTTCAATGCGCTAAAGACGCTGGCTGTCAAGGCCAACGAGAAATTTCTGGACCTCACCTACAAGGTGGACAGTTCCGTTCCGGACCACGTCATTGGTGATTCGTTCCGTCTTAGGCAGATTATTCTTAATCTTGTGGGCAATGCCATCAAGTTCACCGAACACGGCGAGGTGAGCCTCACGATTAAGGAGCGAGCGAATCAGCAAGATGTGGGCGGCGGAGAGTATTCCATTGAGTTTATTGTTGAAGACACCGGCATCGGCATCGCCAAGGACAAGCTCAATCTCATCTTTGACACATTCCAGCAAGCCGACGGGTCCATGACGCGCAAATTTGGTGGCACAGGTCTCGGACTATCCATTTCCAAACGTCTCGTCAACCTCATGGGCGGTGATTTATGGGTTTTGAGCGAGGCCGGCAAGGGGAGTCAGTTCCACTTTACGTGCCGAGTCAGGCTCGCCGCAGAAGACACCAAGAGCATCCTGAAGCAGCTGAAGCCATACCGCGGCCACCAAGTCCTGTTCGTCGACAAGGCCCAATCGGGCTCTGGTGCAGACATTAAGACCATGTTGCAGCACATTGGCCTCAACCCCGAGGTGGTGGATTCGGAAAAGAGTTCCGCGCTTACAAGGCTCAAGGCCGGCAGTGGTGCGTTGCCATACGATGCCATCATCGTGGACTCGATCGATACCGCACGGAGGTTGCGCGCCGTGGACGACTTCAAGTACCTCCCTATTGTACTTCTTGCGCCCGTCGTGCACGTCAGCCTGAAGTCATGTCTGGACCTGGGCATTACGTCCTACATGACTACCCCGTGTACCTTGATAGATCTCGGCAACGGCATGATTCCTGCTCTAGAGAACAGAGCTACGCCGTCTATGGCTGATAATACCAAGTCTTTGGAGATTCTCCTGGCAGAGGACAACACGGTGAATCAGCGCTTGGCGGTCAAGATTCTGGAAAAGTACCGCCATGTTGTGACGGTGGTTGGGAATGGATGGGAAGCTGTCGAGGCAGTTAAGGAGAAGAAGTTCGATGTTATCCTCATGGATGTGCAAATGCCAATCATGGTATGTCCCCCTCATTCTTTCGTAACTGTCTTTGCTGTTCTGCGCCCCTCAGTACTTTTTCTTTGCCAGGCATCTCCGCGTGGACACTCACTAACAGCACCGATTCTAGGGCGGCTTCGAAGCTACGGGTAAAATCCGAGAATACGAACGCGGCATGGGCGCCCACCGAACCCCGATCATTGCCCTCACCGCCCACGCCATGACGGGCGATCGCGAAAAATGCATTCAGGCCCAAATGGACGAGTACCTCTCCAAGCCCCTCCAACAGAACCACCTCATCCAGACAATCCTCAAGTGCGCCACCCTGGGGGGTCCCCTACTGGAGAAGAATCGGGAGCGCGAGCTGGCGATTCAGGCAGATGCCAAGTCACGGAGTCACAAGGTTGCAGTGAATAGGCCTTTGTTAAGGCCAGGGCTGGATAATCGGGCTATGACGAGTCAGCCGGCGTTGCAGAGTCCCTTGTTACAGAGCCCGCTGTTGCAGAACCAGCTGAAGCTGCAGAACGCGAGCCAGATTTCAGAGGTGCTGGAGAGTCCAGTGCAGACGCCATTGGAGTCACCGACGCCAACGCCGATAGAGAAGTCAGATGAAGGACTAGTGCTACAAAGGCGGGATCTATCTGATATGCGGAGTCTCAGTGGCTAGGATTGCCAAGTCAGACCGCCGCTCCAAGTCTTGGGTGTCGAAGGCGGCTAAATATTACCGGCCAATTGTTTCTCATCTATGCGTCTTGATCGGCGTTAAATCTTACACTATGGTGTTTTATTTCACGGATGGGTTGCCCTGCTGCCAGCTCTGTCGTTTGTCAATGTCATGCGGTTCTGTCTTCCCTTTTCGTCCTTGCTACGTTTGGTCCAACGCATGTCTTTTGCGCGCGTCTCGGGGGGGGGGGGGGGGTTTTTTGTT
>SRQH01000470.1:0-22590 GCA_018360345.1 Claviceps sp. LM84 group G4 | reverse complement strand
AGATAGGAGATGCGTGGGTCTAAAGGGGTGGAAGAGATTTCCACGCTCGACCCACTGGTCACAAGCGCACGTGACCTGGCATGTGACCTGAATACACCTATTCCTTTAACAAGAAACACTTTTCTTTGCTTCCGTTTCTCATATTACATATTGTAGTTGTTGGGAATGGCACGAATACAGTATATACTACACGGGGGGAATAAATCATCAGGATCGTAGAGTAGAGTTGACACAAACCGAACCCAAGCCAACGCCTTGCAGAAAAGGATCAACGGAAGTGCTTGCCTTGCCGGCCCGGCACAAAAACCCCTGAGAAGATCGGAACATTATTCAGAGTCGTGCAGTACCAGCGAGTGATTCGATTCCCCACTGCTTTTCTCTTCGCCCGGCTAAAACTCGCCTTCACCTCCGTTGCTCGCCATGCTGGCCGCCCAGAGACCGATGAGCCCCCACCAATTGACTTTCCACCCTCGGTAAAGGCCTTCCGTCCCCTGTCCCTTAACACGTGTAGTTTGCAGCATCTTGGTTTTAGATTTGCCCTGTTTAATGCCCGAAGTGTTGGCCGCGGTGGGACTCAAACGTGCGCCTTCTTCAGTGGCAATGTGATACATTGTGCCAATAACGCCGTTGTAGCGGCCAAGTGGCACAACGGTATCAAACTTTTTATCCGGGCCTCCCAGGGCGCGCACGTATTCCTGTGAAGAGAGAACGGCCATTTGGCCGCGGCGAAGCACCGTTTCGATTGGAAGCTTCACAAGGACAGCGGCAGAAGAAGCAAAGAATTTGGCAACCGAGAATGTCATCGGTGACACTTTTCTGTCAATCATGAATCTAGTACGTAGTACGAGAGGTGTCGAGAGCGTCAAGAACGGGTGAACGAGTGAGTTTAGAATTGTGGGAAGCGCAATGGCGGAAGGACACAGATACGATGGCAGCGCGCGGAGTGCGGCCATAGTGCGGCGCTGGCCCTTGGAAACCGGTGTCATGATGAGCCTGAAAAAAATGTCGGAAAGGACAGCATTAGAGAAGAAAATACTAGGAGAATCCTATGGGAGGGCAGCAAGATGTAGACGTATAGAGGAAAATAATGACACACCTTGTGCGAACGAGGTCCAGCGGCGCAAGCAGCACACCTGTTACTACAGCAGCCCCGGCAGCCACAAAGAGTGACGCCCAAGGATAGGGCGAGGCAATGTCTATGAGCCGATCGAGATCGTCTTTGACACCTAGATCCGGAACGTTGAACACGGCACTCAAGAAGCTCCTTCCCCAGTTTTCCAACAGCGACTGTAAGACGTTATATAAGAATGTCGCGTTCGAGCCCTTCCAAACTCCCCAGGCGCCGTCCTTTTGCCAAAGTTGACCAATGACGTCAAGCACCGAGTCGGGTCTGCGAACGAGGATATAGTGCTCGGGAGGCGCAGCTTTCTTCGGAATTGACGCGGACGGCGGCGGCGATTGCGCGCGACTTTTGTTCAAACCCCTGCTGTACGATGATGTCGGCGTACCAGGCACGTTGGAAGTAAAGTAGGATACTTCTTCTTCTGAGTCAGAATCATGGTACTACGGGTTTCATTGCCGTCAGTAAGGGGCCCAGTTTGCGCGGGAGAGATAGACTAGAAAAGGAACAACTCACTTCATATGTCGAGCTTGAGCGGCTAGGAGTCTTCTTCCGCGCTGCTTCTGGTTCGGCGACTCTCAGCGCGGCATCCTCGTCTTGATCCCGAGCTTGCAGTATCGTCTTGGCGACCTCGAACGGCTGCGCCATCAACACGGAGGTGTACTTCCACATCAACTCGTCCACCAGCTCCTTGACGTTCTGCATCACGGACGGCGACGAGTCGTGCAGATATCCTCGGTAGTCAATGTCGGAGAGGGCATGACGCGCTCTGGAGGCATAGTGACCACCTGCGTCGGCCGTCGCTTGCCCGATGCCGTATTGGCCTTTGGTCGCGCTCGTCGCGGCTAACACGGGGTCCGTCATCGTCTCGCCGATGACGGGCGCCCTGTAGTAGGGCCGGAGCGGATTGACGCCCTCTCTGTAAGTGCTCATAGCTGGCAGTGAGAGAATCGGTGCATTTGTTTCAATGACTTGCTCCATGCGCGCAAGGCCTGACCGTAGAACGGATTTGGTGGTGGAAACGAAGTCACTGCCGCCAGCTTTTTTCCCTAGTGAAGGCGTCGCAGGCTAGGAGCTTGGAGCGGCGGTTCCCGGCGAATGGATTTCCCGCACTGCACGTACCCAGGTACCTATACCCTGCTACATCTGCTATGTACTGGCTCTCCAACTGCTCTGACTGGTTCAAAATCAAATGGTGGACCTGTTCTAACCGCCACTTACCGGAGCTCCATAATGACCCATTCCCAAGCCGTTTTTTCCTCTCCTCCGCTCGAAAGTGCGAGACAAACTGCGAAAGAGCGTTCGAATATTAGCCGTTGGCGATAACTGCATGATGTGCTGAATACTCCATTGCGGTGCGGTACACAGACAAAAAGCGTGCCGGAAAATTCGTCTCTTCGGCTCTTCCACTTTCTGTCGGAACGAATCCAGCCAAGACACAGAAATATGTCTTCTGCTTCGAGGACCCTCGTGGCCCGCCTTGCGACACTGCCCGCAAGGGCTTGCCGACGAGCGCAACAAGTCCACACAAGTCCACTGACGTCTGTCGCATCGAGCCTGTCTGTCCGACGGAGCGTGGCACATGATTTGGCGACGTGCTGTTCACTGTTTTCTCCCTCGCGATGCTTCTCTACAACCCCCGCGACTCGTCACGGTCACATTGATCCTCCCAAGCCAGGCGAAGAGTGAGTTCCGTCATACACCAGCGCGTTCTCGATATGGGCGCAATCAATCTGCAGCCACTAACTGAAGGTCACCTCGATTTATTACATGTTAGGCTATACGTCACGTTTGTGGAAAAGGATGGCCAAGAACACAAGTTCGCCGTCTCGGCCGGCGATAACCTACTGGACATTGCGCAAGCCAACGACATCGAAATGGAAGGAGCCTGCGGAGGATCCTGCGCGTGCTCCACCTGTCATGTCATTGTTACTGACGAAACCTTCTACGACAAGATGCCCGAGCCTGAGGACGACGAAAACGATATGCTGGATCTTGCGTTCGGCCTTACGGAGACTAGCCGTCTGGGATGTCAGGTCAAGATGACTAAGGAGCTGGACGGCCTCGTGGTCAAATTGCCTTCTATGACGCGGAATCTACAGGCCAGCGACTTTCAATGAAGAAGGGAAACCGAGAGTGCTCTAGGAGGTGAAAATGGCACCAGCATAACAATCATGAACATTCTACCAGCAACGGCACCAGGGTATGAGTTATGTTTGAACTCTGAACAGGCGGTTATTGGCAATTGGTGGGCGGGAGTGAGTTATGAAGCCAAGTATTTAAAGAGTTCTGTAAAACAGTATGTGGGAATTACAAACAGGAGGGGGTTGGTCTGGCGAAATAGTGTCGGGCCACTCAGGGAACTGGCCACAGTCGTGCACTGGTTTCGCGTCCTTGTATTTAGAGGGATATCTTTTCCGATTTGCATTTCCAGGCGCAAAAATAACGTCCTCTATACACAACACACACCTTGCTATACATACCTATACATACACGCCCCATTTTTCCAATGAAGAGAAACAAAATGGAACAACATAGTGGCAATACCTCTGCAAGTAAAACAAGATGGAAATAGGGATTTGTACCGGAAAATAAACAGATAAACAAGAAAGAAACTCGAATGAAAAGTTGACAAGTCCGTTCTACGCCTCTTCCAACCCTCCCTTCTTCAACCCTCCACCTCCCGAAGCTATCAAATCCAAAAAACCCTTCTTACTGAGCTCATTTACCTTCGCCTCGCGATTATTCATGCCAATCACACCTTCCCTCCGTGCATCCTTCTCCGCCTCCACGGCCTTGACCTGTGCGGCGCGCACCGCATTAAACAACTTCACCACACCCCTCTGCGCTACTTTTCGCAACCGCCTCTCCGTTTCCAAAATGTGCGTCGTTGTCATCGCTGTCGAATCCTCGGGGGCCTCTAGATCGAATTCGTCGCGACTAGCAACTAGGACTTCCCTAATGCGGCCCTTTTCGAGGGCCTTTTTCTTTTGCTCCTTCATGTGTCGCTTGGCTTTGGCTTCTAGAACGTCGTCGACGGCTGCTTTGGAGGCTTCGTGGGCGGCGGCACTGCGGGAGAGGACGGGGTCTGCGCGTTTTGAGGTGGAGAGCTTAGTGGACAGGATTTTGGAGATGGAGGTGGCGAATGCGTTGGGGTCGTTGCGCTTGGATTTGGTCTTGTGTCTGCCGTTGTCGTCGTTGTCTGAATCTAGGTCGTATTCATCCACGTCATCTTCCTCGTCGTCTTCCTCCTCATCGTCGTCCTCATCGTCCTCATCGTCCTCATTGTCCTCATCGTCATCGTCCTCATCATCATCTTCCTCCTCTTCCTCCTCCTTCTCCTTGTCCTCTTTTACTTCCTGCTTTTCCGTTTTTGATACCGCTGCAGGTTTCGAAGCGCGCTTAGCGAGTTTGGACTCTATCTTCTTGGCCTTCTTCTTGGTCATAGCAGGGCGCTCGACCTCCGAGCTTGAGGTGTCGTTTTCCGAACTATCTTGGGCGGCTACGCTATCGACTGTGGCATTGTGAATGTCGTCGTCTGAGTCGAGGAGGTTGACGGCATCAAAGTTCTGCTCGTCATTATCATTGCCGCCGTCGCTCTCAGAGTCGCTGTGGTATTGTTGCTGTCGCTTTTGTTTCTTGGACGGCCGTTGTTGCTTGGCGTCGAATGCGCGCTTTTTCTGCCCGGCCATGATAACGGAAGTTGTCCTTTTGTCTCTTCTTTGATCTGTTTCTATTATTCAGGTAGGGCGGATCTGACTTGTGATATGCCCGTCAATGTAACTTTCTCTTTGCCAACCAATTGAAGGATGCAGACCGAGAAAGTTTTGGAATTCTGCCGGGCATTTTTTCTTGGATCAGAGGGGCCAAGGTAGGCGGTGTGCTGATTCCTGAAGCTTGGTTCTCCGGAGGAGTGGGGCCCGCGGCCAATTGTTCCTAGGCATGTACCTGGGTACCTATGTAGGAGGTAGGTACCTAGGTAGTACCTTGCTGCGGATGTCTCGACCAAACGTGGCTCGGGAGTCGGGACGAACATTCAAATTTCAAACCCACCACCCGTTCAAGTTCACAATCACAAAAGTCTAGATCGCTATACCTACCGTTTGGATGTACATAGGAGATTTTCAAATAGCCAACATGATTTACCTTGGAATATAGCAGGGATAGGAGTGTTTTAGGCATTGATAACGGAAAGAAGGATCATATTCGTCACACAAAAGAGTGGGCGCAGCCGTCTGGCCACAGGTTTGTGCTGTATGCCTCTATACCCTGCAGGCTGCGATAACATCGATCCATCGCTGTGAAACTCAAACAACTCCCTACATTACGAGACAGATGCAGTAAGACGTCAAAACTTGAAACCGAATGCCATCGATGTTGAGCCAGAACCGGAGCCGCTGAGGTGTCTCAAGAACGTGAACATCAAGTTTCTCGAACCTGCAACCTAATATGAAACGTAATGTACAAGTCAAACGAAGGGTATCACACTGGAATATATATACAAAAATACGCCCATGCCCGTGACTCAGTCTGAAGCCAAATCATCACCTCGAGTGTCAGGGCTGTCAGCCGGCGTCAAGAAAAGCTTGACTCGGTTCCAGAAGGACGCGCCGCTACTTGACTCCCCAATAACATCGGTCTGGACAATTCGCTTCGTCCAACGCTCCACGCCGTCAATGTACAGGCGGTATTCCAACGTGCTATGGCCGTCGACATTGTCGATTGTAAATGAGCCAAATTTGGAATGTCCCGAAGGAATGTACCTGCTTTTTTGTTAGCACATAATTAACTTCATTGGATTATGTGCAAACTTACCCTAACTTGACATCTTCATCGTCTACTTGCCTGTACGTAGGGATAGGGGATGCGAACTGGTTCAGCGGACTGGTAGAGAATTCGTAAACAGATGCTGAGTCGGACCACTTCGAGTCGAGAGGCGGGGGAAACTTCGTGGCTGCGAACTCGTGACGATCGCCAGAGAGAATGACAACGGTGTTTCCACGGGTGCCAGCGTCCCACATGGCCTTGAGGATCTTCTTTCGCTCCACCAAGAAGCCACCCCAGGTGTCCTGGACATTCACCGGCCAGTTCTTGGTAAATGGAACTGATGAAGCTACAAACTTCCACTTGACCCCGTTGGGCTCAGGACGAGCCAACCAAGCCAGAAAATCAGCCAGTTGGTCCGCCCCGAGCATGGTTTTGCCCTCCGTGTCAAACGGCTCGCTGTTGCTGGACCGATAACTCCTCGTGTCCAGCAAGAAAAAGCTGGCTGGGCCTTGAATAAACTCATACCACGTGGCATCCTTGCGTCTCTGACTTCTTGTACCCGCCATGATGGCGGTGGGTGGGTTGACGCTAGCTTGATATGTGTGCCAAGGACCAACAGCAGCGTTGTATACCCCAGTACTGTTGGAGGACCAGTCATTGGAGATTTCGTGATCGTCCAGGACATGGATCCAGCTCAGATTTTGTGCCACAGATGCCCAATCGGGAGATGCGTAAACCTGCCTGTACTGCATGCGATACTCCTCGGTAGATTTCCCGAAGCGCTCAGGAACATCGACATAGATGAAATCTCCCAGGAACAACATGAACTGAGCACTCAGGCCTGGAAGCTTTCGTGCTAAATGTCGAAGGCCAGGAATAGCCAGAGCGTGGTCTAGCGGATTATACGGAAACCGAGGTAGAATGCATGATGTAGAAAGAAACGTAAATTTTCCGGCGTTGACGGATGGCATGCTGCCAGGCTTGGGAGGGCTGAGAAATTCACCCGTATGATTGTTGGATGTCTTCCATTCATACCAGCGCTGGTCAGAGTATCTCAGCGGCACAGTGATCGCTTGAGTGAAGTCTGTCTCGTTGCTTGTCAGCCTGACGTCGACGGTTGAGTGCCAAGCGGCATGTTCCAATAGTGGCTCGGCGCCTTTGACACGAATCTGCAAAGTCACTGGCAGCTGCGACTGGTCCGGCTCGCGGATCAAAAAATGAGCTTCACTGGGTGACACGTATCCTAAGCGGACGAATGACAGGTCCTCAGCTGTGTGATACCAACGTGCCCGGTAGAGCGTGTCGACTGTGAAGCCAACGAGAAGAGCATTGATCAAGACACCGAGCAATGAAAGCTTTGGTTGCGCGCGACTTGGGGCTCCATAAAGAAGCACTTTCCACGGAGCTTCGTATTTCTCCTCCAAGATGATGCTTTCTCGAATATCAACATCTTCGGCCACTACCTGAGACCCGGTTGCCTGTCCTGTTTCCGTGAGAAGGCGATTTTTAGGGCTGACAGGCGTTTGCTTGACGGTAATATCAATTTTGTCCTCCAGTACCTTGACGTCGGGACCAGCGAAGAAGCTTGTGAAGAACGACGGAAGGTAGATGGCAAAGAGCGCGTAAATGATTGATGGAAAGTGAGCCTGCATGTGATTAGACTAGTACATAGTTTCACGTCAAAGCGATTGTCTTTTCATACAGGGAACTACAAATCAGCGTTAGCCCTAATCAGCAACTTCAAATTCGCGCAAGCTGGTGTACGAACAAATCTCAGGAACAAAATGGCGGACACGCGCAAGGCGACCGAACTCCCCTTGGCGATCACAGTTTGGATCGACATTTGGTCGGCAAGCGCAAGACAAATCAAATTAGTGGAAGATGACGAAGACGAAAGAGGGGATACGTCGCGCGGGCATGACCCTTCAAATCGAATGTATGTAACACGTCACCATGCAACGCGATGCAAGAAGTCGGAATTTCGGTACACGGGATGGACAAGGAGGATGCAGCAAGCTCCTGAAACGGTACATCACGTCATGCAGATGGCGAAGCTCGAGCTGTGCCATGCACAGTGTGAAAGAGTGTGAAACTGGGTGGCTTGGCTCACGGAGATCGGCATAAGCGAAAATCCGGCGCCGAACGGGAAGCGTGGCCCCTTTGTGTGACGGCGCTGCGGAGCTGCAATTCTCAGCCAGTCAGCCCCGATCTCGATACTTTTATCCAGCGGACCAGCGCTAACTTATTATAACAAGGAGCCACGGTGCACACAAGAACGGATCTTCCCCCTTGCTACCTCTACAAACAACTCGAATTGTCCACCAGTGTTGCACGCGACAACAGCGACAACCTTGTATCAGAGCCCACACGATGAGGTTGTTTACAATAGCAGCGGGCTTAATTGCCTGTCTGATCACTGACGTCGCCGCGACCTCCCTGACGTACAGACTGGATGCCAACGAAAGGGCCTGCTTCTACGCTGAAACCAAAACGGACAACGAGAAGATTGCCTTTTACTTTGCCGTACGAAAACCTCCCGTTTCGTTTACGATGCCGCCATCACACGATGGCTCGATTGCGCCGTCCAGTAACGCGTCATGATCGTTTCCAGTGACGTAGCTAACTGGTGTTTTGCGCTCATAGGTCCAATCCGGTGGTTCGTTCGATATCGACTATCTGGTCGAGGGTCCCAATAACAAAATCATCCTGAAGGGTGAAAAGGAACGCCAGGGTGATTTTGTCTTTAATGCGCAGCATGCTGGAGAATACTCATTCTGCTTCAACAACGAGATGAGCACATTCGCCGAGAAGCTTGTCGACTTTGAGATCTCAGTCGACAACGAAGATCGAACTGCAAAGCTACCCTCGAAGCCAGGCACAACCTTGGAGCAGACTTCAGAACTGGAACAATCTGTCTTCAAAATCTCTAGCCAGCTGTCGACGATTACGCGAAATCAAAAGTACTTCAGGACTCGCGAGAACCGAAACTTTGCTACCGTCAACAGCACTGAGATTCGAATTGTCAATTTCAGCGTGATTCAAATTCTCTTGATCGTTTGTATGGGGGCTTTGCAGGTCTTTGTCGTCCGATTCTTCTTCCAGGTATGTGGTTTATGGTCTTCTGCTACATGAATCTTGGACCGTCTGCTAAAGGGAGATAACTTCTAGGGCGCTCGAAAGGGCTATGTTTAAATTGCTTGCAAGGCGTTTGCCTACTACATAGTACAGGATATTACGAGGCGCATGTTGGACACCAAGGAGGAAAAGTGGTCAATGTGGGAATGAATGATGCGATTGATGGATATGATGCTGCCCTGCGTAAAAATTGGCAGCGGCAGCTCAATTGCGGGTTGCAGTCGGGTTGCAGTCGGGTTGCAGTCGGGAAGATGTCGTTGACGACTTTGAAAGCAAGTGAGCGAGAAGGTCATTGGAGCCGCACTAATACTCGGCAAGCCCAGCTACCTATTAGAAGCTCAACTACGCTATGAAATACATAGTAATACAAAGAGAAAGAAATGTAGCCGATCGGCTGACTCAAATTGCTGCAGCAAAGAGCGCCTACATGGCTGGTACGTTTAATAGCTTGGTACAACTTGAGTGAAGATGTGAGCCACACCATTATTGCGAGAGTCACAGAAGTGGGAAGCGGCGGCGCGTTTGGTAGAGCGCCTGTTGTATACATAGTCGGCCATTATCTCAGTTCTTTAAACATTCTTTCTCTCTAGACACAGATATCATGACTTATTCACATTTTGATATCACTATCAGATTCCAACATCGTCTCTTAAATTCCCACTCCAGTAGTACTTCATGTACGGAATATCTATGGTT
Source organism: Claviceps sp. LM84 group G4 (assembly GCA_018360345.1). NCBI lineage: Eukaryota > Fungi > Ascomycota > Sordariomycetes > Hypocreales > Clavicipitaceae > Claviceps > Claviceps sp. LM84 group G4. The sequence continues at coordinate 12,872 of SRQH01000470.1, read as the reverse complement.
TCCTAAAGTAGGGTATGAAATTGAATCGCCCGCCAGCCAGTAACCTTGACGTAAACCGCCAACTTGACGGGGTTGCGTATGAGGTACCTACCTACCTAGTGGACAGGCTAAGCCACACACGTCCGGAAGCTTGGGGTTGCGCCACATCTGGAATTCTTCCCCGTCCACAACAACCCTCCACGGCAAACTGCTTCATCCGTAACCACGAACCGAATCTAGTCCTCTGTTCCAACCAAGTCACACCAGTCATGACCTCGCTCGCGGCCTCACTGCAGGCATCGCTGCCAAAGCCAAAGTATACAGGCGAGGAGGAAGAACCACCAGCCAGGGCGCAGCAGCGAGGTCCTCGCGTCGTCGGGCCCGACCAAATTGACGAAACCCAAATTGTCCTCAAGAGAAGCGGTCCGCCACCGTATGGCCAGCGCGCAGGATGGCGACCGCGGTCGCAGGAAGACTTTGGAGATGGCGGCGCTTTTCCCGAAATTCCCGTTGCACAATACCCCCTCGACATGGGCAAAAAGGGCGCGACGACGAGCAACGCGTTGACGGTCCAGGTTGACGGCGAAGGCAAGGTCAAATACGACGCAATCGCACGGCAAGGCCACAGCCAGGATCGAATAATACACACCTCGTTCAAAGACCTGATCCCTCTCCGGCAGCGAGCCGACGCCGGTGAGATCGATCTCTCCCGTCCCGACAAGGAGACCGTAGCTGCGGCGACCGAAAAGACGAAGAACGCTCTCGCAGTCCTGGTCAGTGGCGCTGTAGCCGCCCAACGACCCAAGAACATCAATGTCGGACAGCGAAATGATCCGACGTTTGTTCGATATACGCCTGCCAGTCAAATGGGGGATAATTCGAAGAAGCAGGATCGCATCATGAAGATTGTCGAGCGACAGCGAGATCCGTTGGAGCCGCCCAAATTTAAACACAAGAAGATACCCCGCGGACCGCCCTCACCACCTCCTCCTGTAATGCACTCACCGCCGCGGAAACTTACTGCCGAGGATCAAGAAATGTGGAAGATTCCTCCCCCAGTCTCCAACTGGAAGAACCCAAAAGGTTTCACCGTCCCCTTGGACAAGCGTCTTGCTGCTGATGGCCGTGGCTTGCAGGACATCACCATAAATGACAAGCACGCCCAGTTTGCGGAAGCCGTCAAAATGGCAGAGAGGCACGCACGCGAAGAAGTCCAGCAGCGAGCCCTCATGCAGCAACGGCTTGCAGAGAAAGAAAAGGCTCAAAAGGACGAGAACCTTCGATCGTTGGCTCAAAAAGCTAGAGAAGAGCGCGCTGCTGCTGCCGGGCGAGGGCGCGGGCGAAGACGGTCACTCGACTCGAGAGATTCAAGAGACTCGCGGTCACGGTCATATTCACGTTCGCGGTCCGGAAGCTACAGTGACTCCAGGTCAGCAGCCTCCCGCAGCGATGACGAGGACGCTGAAATCCGCGAGCGTGAAAAGGCCAGGCGAGAAAAGCTGCGGGACGAAGAGAGGAAACTCCGCCAGAACCGCATGGGTGCCGAGCGCCGCATGCAGGTCCTAGCCCGGGAGCAGGGTCGCGATATTTCCGAGAAGATTGCCCTGGGTCTGGCGAAGCCTACTCAGTCCAAGGAGACCATGTACGACTCGCGCCTGTTTAACCAGTCCAGCGGCTTTGAAAGTGGCTTCAATGAGGATAACCACTACGACAAGCCGTTGTTCGCGGCGCAGGATGCCATTAGCAGCATTTACAGGCCGCGCGCTAACGTGGAGGAGGATGATCCGGAGGCGGGGGATAAGGAAATGGCCAAGATTCAGAAAACGAGTCGGTTTGGGGAGGCGCTTGGCAAGGGCACGTTCAAGGGTGCCGCAGATGCAGAGGTATGATTTCTGGGCCGTGTGCCTCGCTTCTTTCCTGTTGCTTTATATTTGGTTCTTTTATCCCCTGCACTTTACGCTTTGTTTTGTAATTCTCTATCCCGCTGTCTCTTGACTCTACCTCTCAATCCCCCAATCTCTCCGTTTTCCTGTTGCTCTTCCTTCCTCCTCCTGCCTTTCTCTTTCAGAACATCCACACGATACCATACTCACATTTGTCTACATACAGGCCCGCGAAGGACCCGTGCAATTCCAGAAAGAAGCCGCCCCAGCAGTCGATCCCTTCAATGTGGACCAGTTTCTTTCCGAGGTAGATCAAAGTTCGTCCTCAAAACGAGGCTACGGATTGCAGGAAGCAGAGTCCCGTCAGTCAAAACGGGCGCGCGTGGAGGACGAAGAGGATTGATGGGCAGGAAGGACGGAGGCTGGTGGACGTTTGTAGAAATAGACGGGGAGGGGCCGGGTGGGCATGGTGACTTTACGAATTCTTGTATGAACAAAATAATAAGAAACGAGGCGCAACAGGAGAAGCTGGGTAGCTATCATTTGCATGGAATAAACGTCGCCAGGCACAGTAAATGGGCGTGATTTGGAGTTGGAACTTGGAGGCTAGAAATACTTCGTTTCGGGCAATTGGCCTATGTATATGCCATTTGGACTCCTTAAGATGATGGTACATAGGAGGTAGTTCGACGCGTCTTTTGCTCTCTTCTGTGTCTACTCCGCATTTGTTCGAGTTATCGGCGCCAGCAGAACGGCTGAGACATGTTCCAATTTGCGCCTGCAGGCATATTTTATTACATATGTATATACGGAGTACATACATACTTTGATTATGTACACGACGAAGACTTCGTCAGACACCCACGCCGCAGTGCGCACCAGTGAGTCAGTGACCAGTGGACCACTGACCACTGACCGCTGCCCCACCATTGACCAAGCATCAGGAGTTCAGGACAAAGCGTCGCGGACTCGCGTCAACTTGCAGTCTACTGTCTTGCACGTTGCAACTCAAGTTTCAACAGCCCACGGCCACGAGGCCCGCCTAAGGCCCACAGCGGGTGTGGCGTTATTACTAATTAGCCCAACTTCCAAGGCCCCAAGGCCAAGCAAGTCAGAATCCGAAAACGTCTCATCAGACGCAATATTGTACATACCATCCGGTGATCGCCAGCCTGTCAGCAGACAGACAAACCATTTCTCTCGTTTCGCTATGTACTCGGTAATAGCTATGTACTGGCCCTGACCTTTGAACCTCTTGAAGCCTTTGCCTCCAAACCGCCTCCGACCAGCTGGGCACGTCGCCTTCAGCCAACATTGGCTTTCTCCATCTCTGCTCCGCTCGTGTCATGAAGCATCAGACCTGGGCCGCGCGTCTGAAATACACTCTCATCCCGCTTTGCCAATCATAACAACATTCTCCCCCGACAAGGTCATCAATCTTCGCCGCTTTTCCTAATCCACAGCTCAAGCTTCGTTGTGACCTCAAAGATCTGGTCCTCATGAGTCTCACAATGACATTCGGGGCCTTCTTCGACACCCGGAAAACCCTTCTCCTCGCACCACTCGTCTCGTCCTCGTGGTCTCTCGTCTACGCCTGGGATCAGCATGTCTTCTTCAACCACCTGACACACCCGGAGCTCTGCCAGCGCAGCAATGTCATCCTGCCTACGTACTGGCGCGTCATGTTCCCCTTGGGCATCACGCAAGTCGTTTCGCTCCTCGGCGCCACCACGTGGGCCTCGGTCGGGGCCATAGTCTGGCACAAGGATTTGCTACAGAGACGAGGCTCGCTACTGTGGTATGCGGGTGCGGCGGGCTTTGCTGTAGGGCACTTGCTGTTTGTACCGCTGATCGCGCCGCTGATCAAGTACATGATGGATGATGAGGGCGGGAGGCCGCTGGAGAGGAAGCGCGCGGAGCCGGGGGATCGAAACGTCGAGGCACAGCAAAGTTGGTTGGAGTATAACATGTTGAGGCTGTTGACAACGGATCTGGGCGCGTGGGTGTGTTGTGTGGTGGCGGTTGGGAAGACCTTTTCGCTGGAGTGAGGTGCTGGGAGAGGACATACATATTGTACATCACATTGCACTACACGGCAAGGCAAAACTTGCATCTTGTCAATGTCTATCCCATACCAGAAGTTGGAGGAGTTACTCGTTGCCGCGGCCTCCTCGTTGATTCAAGAAGACGCAGCAGGTATGACCGCGGCATTGAACTTGACAGAGATCAGTCATGCGCACTCCATCTCGGGGAAGACTTGCCGCACCTTCGACAATTCAAGCGACGACGAGGTCGATAGGCTGACCGATCTCTTGGCCTTCCCCGTGCTTGATCAATGATCTGTCAAATTTTCTAGCGCGCAGATGTCCCGTTGCTTGAATCATACCTTTATTCACAAAAGAGGCTGGAACTCGATTCTAGAGCGGACCTGCAACGGCGATGAAGCATACGATGAGCTGCATACGCTGAAACAGAGCCTGTTGCTTTCCGTACGGACTCAATAGGAGGAAACAGGGAATTTACCTTAGCCTTGTGTTCTTCTCAAGCAATCAATACATACATGAATTGAGGTTGTGAGACTCTGACCCACCAGTGACCACCACGTCTGTTCAACTTTGTCTTGACTTCGTTCCGCCTTCAATGTGTGATGCTCGCGTCTACACGGTAAGCCGATACAGGAAAACAACAATCAACCAAAAGAAAAGGCACGGGACGACACGACCATATTATCAAGTGGAGAACCCCTATACTACAGTGCCGCTGGCTGAACAACGACCTCCTAAGTCATGATCGCTATAATGTGGAAAGTTGAAATACAACCCATAACTTGCATGATCCCGATTCCCCAGATATACGGAGTAGTCCCATATCCTCAACTGCTGCCACGAAGTACCTATGTAACTTTAAAAAGCCACAAATATTACAATACATACCTGTGTGTACCGGGCCGTTACGGCATTGGCGATCTTATTTACTAAAGGGCTCCATCGAGGCGCAGTGCCGCTTGCCATCGCACCACTCTTCTTCGGACGTGAGCCAATGTAATCTCGCGTCCTTCCCGGCAGGCAACACTAAGTCCACAACCATTCATTGTGTGCCGCCGCACGGCCTCATGACAATCACACTTTGTTGTTGGATCAACGCGCAAACTTGGCGATGCATCGCACTGACAAAATGGCATGGCAAACGCGTGGTATCAATGGGTATCCGCCTTATCTTGCGTTTTGCTCTCAGACAAACTCGGACAATGATGTGCGGCGTGCGTCATGTCATAGCACGAAACAGACGCAGACTGCAGGGACAAGGACAACGCGGGATGCCGACCACGGCCAGTTGCATTTGATCAACAATTTTGGGAAGTGCCTTTTTTTGCGACGTCCCAAGATTTGATTTTGTGTACGGAGTACAGAGTATATAGTATTCTGTCCCGAGACAGCACTGGACCACTGGTACTGTTCAGTGTTGCACGTTCGCTACCGAGTAGGTGGCCGGCAGCTGTAGACACCAGATTATTCATTCGCACCCCATAGCGTCAGTGGCCCTCCCTCTTTGACGGCACACTTGCAATTTGTGACTGGACGATTGATTGCTCTTTTCGGGCTTTAGTCTTCCCTCTTAACCGGTTTTCATCTACACCAACCAGCAAGAAGGCCATTGAATTATTTGGAACAGAGACGCTCGTTCTAGAAAGATAATCGAATGCCAGAGAACGTGCCTTTGATATCGACTTTGCGACTGATAAATCTTCATTTGGGTCAGAATGACCCCGAGACCAAGTATGGATGATTCGAAGATCCATGAGAATATCCGGTCTCGAGACTTGGCTCCGCAGAACGAGGACCGACATGAGTTTAGCAGAGGTCATGAGCATCGCCCGACGCTCAAACACCCTCGATGGAACCCCAGATTCTGGACGCGAAAGGTTTGGATCGGCTTCGCCGCCATCAACATGATGGCCACCATCCTTGTTGTTTCCGCGGCCGTTGCGCGGACAAGGGAGGGAAGCTCGTACCCGGATTATTCGCCATTGACGTATACTTTAAAGGATACCTGTACGTTATACATACCACACTACACAATCTCTCCAAGAGAAATTGACAGAATTTGTGAACCAAGGAGGCTGACACAGTGACACACGCACCAGATGCTGGGGAATCCTTCTTTGATCATTTCAACTACAAAACGGGCGACGATCCAAGTACACAGCACACGCAGCCCGCAAGAATCGCAGCTTTTTTTTTCTTTGCTAACTCACATGGCTAGCCCACGGTTTCGTTCACTACGTACCGAGAGAAGAGGCCCTCTTCCGGGTAAGTTTGTCCTGTGAGCAGCATCATCACCTACTACCAAGCTCACAAGGTACAGAATCTCACATACGCCACTCCAAGCACAGCCGTCCTGCGCGTCGACACAGCCGTCGGCCCTGACAGCAAGCCCGACGCATCTACGGGCCGCTTCTCCGCCCGTATTGAGTCCAAGAAAACATACGACAGCGGCCTCTTCATCTTCGATGTCAAGCACACGCCATATGCCTGTGGCGCCTGGCCAGCACTATGGCTCACCGATTCATTCCACTGGCCCGAGCATGGAGAAATCGACATTCTCGAGTCCATCAACGAAGGCAACGACGGCAACGCCATGACCCTCCACTCCACGGATGGGTGCACCATGAGTGTCGAGCGTAAGCAGACTAACCCCTCGCTACACGACGACTGTCATCACAAGGCCTACAAGAACGCAGGCTGCGGCGTCAAAGAGCCCGACGCGACCTTTGGTGCAGCCATAAACGACGTAGGGGGTAGCATCATGGCTGTGGAATGGAGAGCTGCTGGGATTCGCATGTGGCGGTTTGCGAGAGACGCGATCCCGTACGATATTGCGAGTAAGAAGCCCTATCCGGCTGGATGGGGAGCTGCCTCGGCCGATTTTCCCAGCACGGAGTGCGACATTGGGGCGCATTTCAAGAATCACTCTATTGTTGTGAATATTGATCTTTGTGGCGATTTGGTCTCTGAGAACTGGGAGCAGTCGGGATGTAAGTTCTCCTGCCTGTATGCCGTACATTCGAAATTCGAATGGAAGTGACTAACGTAGGGGTATTGTTTTAGGTCCCAGTAGCTGTACCGATTTGGTGGCCAACCAGCCTGATTTGTTTGGGACGGCATTTTGGGAGTTTGGGTCATTCGAGGTGTATCAGCAGTCCTGATTTGCATATGTTTGAGAAGAAAACAGGGTTCGAACGAAGGGAAGATAAGATGATGTATGAATTTTCTTTGAAAGTCAGGGACGGAAGGGGCATCAAAACTGTGTGGATTTCCTACCTGGGAGGTATGTTTGAAAGTTCAAAGGAGTGTGGATGGACATCCACCCGAGGTGCGAATGTGACTACATTACACTTGTTTCTCTATAGGTAGCTCGTTGCAATTGACCTGGTTAGCAATCCTTCAATGAATAGAATCGATTTCAAGTTAAACGAATGCATTTCGAGCATACATGCACGTGCCGGGCCGTTGTGAGGCATCGGTAGCAGAATATCTTGCTCTATCTTGCCGATGCGTCCGCCGTCTACTGCCATTTTTGCGTCTGCCCTCGATACCGGATATCATACAGGAAACTCCAAAGCAGTTGGCTCAGGCTAGCCCAGACGGCACGCCCGAGTATCTATTCCACCAAGATACAACAACATGAAGTGGGGAGACGAAAACGCGATTGCGCTCAAAAAAAACAACGCCGTGCCCCATGCAAGATGCAGCGAAATAAACAAGGAGGACGAAGATCAAGAAGAAGATCCAGAAATATTACACAAAACCCAAACAAGATAAAATGACCCGCAACGCCATCCGCAAAACCAAAGCCATCTCCTGCAGCAACTCGTACATCTCTTCCGTGATCTCCCATCCCCATGTGTATAATCGCCCTACTCCTCCTTGGGCTGCCTCATCCACGCATCAATAGCAGCACTAAACGCCGCAAAAGCCAAACAACCCCCCGCCACAGCCTGCGGCCCCGCGTTCTTCGCCAGGATGCCCCCCGTCAGACACCCGGCCGCGACCCCGTTGCCTAAATCATTCTTGGCACGCAGGCCCTCGATTCCGCATTCGATTCCCGAGAAGAGCGCTCCGACTTTGCCAAAGTTTTTGGCCATGGAGAAAGACCGCGTGCCCATGTCTTTGAAGCCGTGTTTGAGTTGTTGACGAAGAGGGAGAGCGGAGAGGGTTTGGCCAGCGCTGTTGGTGAGGGGAGTGCCGAAGGGAGTGTCGTAGGACATCTATGGGAGAAATCAGGCGTTGTTAGTACAGACGAAAGAAATTCGTCGGTAATCCGCGGTCCTTTATGTGATGCTGTTCTTCATTTGTATCGCTCGGGGAGGACGTAACGAGGGTAGGGGGGACTGGACTGACCGAAGCCATGAACATGCCAAAGAGGCCACCCATGCCGAAGCCCATCACGCCGGACATGACGGACTTGCCGAAGCAGGATTCCATTGCGGCTTGCATCTTGAATTAGTTAGCCTCATCGCGCTCACGGTGTTGGTTTCGGAGTTCTTGACTGCTCGAGATGTAAATCGTGGGACGGGATGCGAGCAAAGGGGGGGGGGACACACAGCCTTGACGTTGGGATCCTGCGCGCCGCCGGGGTTAAGCATTGCGCCACCGCCGAACGATCCCGGGAAGTTCATGGTAACAGGATTTGCTTGTCGGTAGCAAAATCAATTCCTCTTCTTGTTTCCACGGCAGTGGGTTTAGGGAAAAGGCTTCGCACGGGGAGCTGGGGAGTTCGAGAAGCGCGTCGCGGCTTGTGAACTTGAGGAGTGGCGACCGCGTTTCATGACAAGTGAAAGCTTTCGCCTGCAAGGAGAAACATTTCTGCCTCGTCTTACCGCCTTGTGATGACGGCGCGTGTCGCGTGGGGGCTCCGCTTGAAGATCCCGGGATTTTGATGGAGATGGCCGAATGGGGAAATTGTTTGTGATGCTATTGGTGAGCACTAAGGACCCCCTTCATGGGAGGGTTCTCGGCGATCGCCCGCCGCCCGCCGTAAAACTTGTGATCCCTCATTCACATTCTCTCCATCCCAACCGCTGGGGATGAGGGCGACGGCAACAGAAAAGATGCTCGGCAATAAGTCAGGGTCAATCCAGTCACCCATTGATGCGATAGTCTCGTCAGAGAAAATACGTTTTCTTGGACGCATCGAATTCGTCGCGACTACGATCGATTGCCTGCGCTGGAGCTTCAGCCTCCTGGAGGCAGTGCGCCGCAGTGAGGGGACGCAATACATCTCGGATTCTGGCAAATCACGTGCACATCATCGGTGCTCTCATCTTTCACCCGAGCTCACGAGTCGTTCGAATACAGAAAGACAAAGAGTAGTGGATTCTGAATGGGCATTGGGAATGATGCGTCACCGTTCACGATTCACGAAGCAAGACATGAATCTTCAGGCTTCTTTTCACTCTCGAGCTCGCTCAGAAGGCACTGACGGACCATGTTCAGTGAGGCGAGGCGGGAGATGGGCGGCGCGAGCCTCGAGGCTTCAAGCTCCATATTTTCACTGCTCGTTCTACGGCATTCTTCGGACCATCGTAAGATGAATGACCACGCCGAGAAGCTCAAAATCTGGTACACCATACACACAGGGACTCAGGTGATAGGGAGCGTATATGAGACGTTTCAAAAATTTCCATCATGAGCATCGTTCATGTTCCAACTTTCCCATAACCCCGTTCAGTTAAAGTACTTCTGGCAACGATCATTGTTGCCGCCGCCTTCATCCACGCAAAAGAATAAGCAAGCTTCTTTAAATGCAATGTCTCCATCTGCATCGCAAGTGTACACAGCGTTGTGTCTATATTGCTCGGGTAGGTAGGCGGCCTGAGCCGCCTCGATTATCTTGGCATCGTCGTAGCCTGGGGTAAAGCAAGCAATAACGTGGTTAGTAACTCCTCAAATAATTTGTACTGACGGGAAATGCTGCAGCCTCCTTTTTCTTACCTAATCGTGAGAGGGTGCTACCGCAGTATATGAGGCCCGGAGTGCAGGCACCCGCCTGAGCCACAGGAGTGATCGCCATGATCACGGCACCCATGAGGGTTGCGATCTGAACCATGCTGAAGAGAGTTTCAGTGAGGTTCAAGCTGGGTATCCTAGTGGGAAAAATGTGGTGACAGTGGTGAAGAGGCACAAAACCAAATGGCCTATTCTAGCAATTTCTAAGGGCCGATCCAGGTCCTGAAGGACCTTTTATAGCGGAGTACCTACCTACCTCTATCGACCAAGGAGTCCAGGACCCTAGGCACTCTGCCTGACTGCCTCTGAGGCTCTGACTCATCACCATTCACAATTTCATAGGCACACAGTACACTTCAATCTTGAGTTGCCAGCGCTGCCGGCGCCGTGCGGCCGTTTACGACAAAATATGAAAATGTTCTAGCAATACGAGTCCATAAGAGCGAAAAAAAAAAAAAAAAAAGGAATGACCAATCATGTACACAATGACAGACACTTACTCCCCAGGCCTGCTCCACCGAGTGACGGAGACGGACCACACCTCACAGGCTCACACTTGTCATTGTCACACAATTGATCAACTGATTCTCCTCTGATCATCTACGATATATAATTTTTCTCGAGTAATAATAAATTCCTGCAATACTGGGTCATTGTCATCGACGATCGTTGAGCTTGGAGTCGTTGGATCATGAAATTTTGACTACCTGAAGGCAGCTGTTTGTTAGCGATTACACGAATCACGATTCACGAGCCGAGTCACGGACTAGCGTTTCAGCGAACTCTGAGGGGAAGATTCGAAGAGGAGCCTGAGGAGGCATCAGTCACCAGTGAACCCTAAAACGAAACAAAGATTGCGAATTACAAGACACGGTCAAACATGTCCACAGTCCGACTCGAGTCGAGACTGTGAAAAGTCCGGCCTGAGACCTCGATTCTGTGCCAAGCCGTGGATGCTACGTGCTCACTGCTCAGCTCACTGGACTCCTGGAGTCACTGCTACTAGCTAGTAGCTACGTCACATGTCACATGTGATCAAATCATCAAACATAAAGCAATGTAAGATGGTATTATGTATACCAACAGGGGCGACGGGGCGTTACAGGGGCCTCAAATTTGTGTGAATCGTGATGGGCGTTGGGGCTTTGGAACATCCGACAGACTGTCACTTGACACTGGCAGTGGCAAAGTTGCAAATGAAGTTCTTTCGACTCGCTCGGACTCCAGAGGACCCTGATGGGCAGTGAGGCTAGACGAAAGGATAAGATTGCCAATTGGCGCGCCGCGCCGCGGGCCATGTTTGATACTATCATACTTCTGACTTTATGCGAGGCGTAAATTCGTAAGTAAGCAGTAAGCTCGACGTATCTGGCACCAATTGGCAATCACGGCTGATTCTACAGACTGACCATGCCAAGAAGCCCGAAACATCATACATTACAAATTTACATGTATACAGAGCTGAGAGAGAGAATGTCACATTTCGTAAAGTTTTAACTTTTAATTCCTAACACCTACCAATATAATTCATGACTCATGACTTATGAGTAAGATGTGCTGCGTGCAATCACATACATGTTACCCGTTGCCACTGGTCAGTGGTTGGGCCGTTTCAAAGAATACAAGTATCATTGTTGCCGCGGCCTCCATCCACACAGTCAAACAAGCAAGGTTCTTCGTATGTAACGCCTCTCTTAGCATTGCAAGTAAACAAAGCGTGGAAGTAATATAATTCATGCACTTTGGCGGCTTTGGCTGCTTTGATTATCTTGGCACGATCGTAGCCTGGGTAATGAAAAATTTAAGGCAAGCAATGACCATGTTAGTAACTACTCCAATCCTAGGCAACTTCGAAGCTTGAGTCCTGGTGAGAACTTGGAAGAAAGTAGAAACGCTCCGAGCGCGAGCCTTCATTTTCTTACCTCTTTGTACGAGGGTGTTACCGCAGTATAAGAGACCCGGAGTGCAGTGCCAGACACCAGCCTGGGCCACAGGAGTCATCGCCATGATCACGGCGACTATGAGAGATGTGATCTGAACCATTCTGAAGACTCGAGAGACTTTTAGCGGATTTATACTAGTAGTCTGTAGAGGAATAATTGATGAAGGGGTACTAGGTACTAGGTAGTAGGGACAGAACCGCAGGGCCTATTCTACCTAGCCTCTAGGGCCAATCGGGGACTGGGGGACCAGGACCTTTTATAGCTGACTCCTGACAGTGACTCCTGAGAATTTATGTTTCAGAATTGTGGTCCATTTAGTCTGAGTACTGTTTGCAAGTGGCACGGTTGCTGGCTCACCTGTTTGTATCTTTGTACCGCTTCTTCTTTCAATTTTGGACCACGTATTATATACGGTGACAGGTGCTGGTGATCACGAATCACCAATGGTCAACCAAAAAAAGCGTGAAGCAAACCCTTTTTAAATGCCTAGTATTAGTTAAGCTTCGTTCATGTGACCTGTCACCTGTATTTAATGATTCTAATCTACATCGTTAGTCCGTGTTTACTATTTGGTCTGAGACAGCGGATTGCAGAATGCAGGAGGTGATTGAGATTTCTAAATTCTTGCTGCGGCGCCGGCATTTCAATACCCCCCGGTGGGTGCTTGGTTTTCCCTTGTACATTATATACATTTGGAGTCTTTCCTCCCGCTACTCTTGATCGCGGACCGCTACACTTTAGTTTCCTCTTGTTCGAAATCTCGAAACTAAGTCTCCTTGAGCTTTTTTTTTGGTGGAGGTCAGGTTCAATACTACTTCTGAAGTTCTGTCACCTGCGTGCGCCGTGCGGCCGCGGCGTAGAAATTACAATACCGGTACGGCCCAACGGTAGACACGCTCGATCAAATTTTGAACCCGGCCAAACTGTCAATTCTAAATTCCTTTTATTTTTTTCCCACAACGCCCAAAACACCTCAAAACCATGCCCAAAGGAGATAGTATCCCGTATTCAGGTATCTGGACCTGCCGTTTACACGTTTCAATCATTTTTTCGCCTCT
>SRQH01000047.1:0-72835 GCA_018360345.1 Claviceps sp. LM84 group G4 | reverse complement strand
CCCCCCCCCCCCCCCCCCCCCCCCCCCCCCCCCCCCCCCCCCCCCCCCCCCCCCCCCCCCCCCCCCCCCCCCCCCCCCCCCCCCCCCCCCCCCCCCCCCCCCCCCCCCCTATGTGCCCTTTCAGCCCTGCTATCGTTTTGGGCCAGGCTCGGCGCACTGAACGGCACCCCTCGTGAATCGTGATAAAGCACAGTTACTGACCATTGACAACTGTACATAATAATGTAAGGGGCGCTCCCTTCCGTGCCCGTGCCATGCGAAGATTCATTCACTCACTGATCATGCAATGCAAGGAATGGACCCCTACCAGATAACTCTTCTGAAAACATTCAAACCGCACGAACCTCGGATGTTCAATTGGGCAGCATCGTTCAGTAGCCGTCATCGGCTGGCTCCGTTCCTTGCCTTGCTGACCACAAAATATATATTTAATCGCGCTTGGCGTGCCAGATTAACCTTGCGCAACAATTAAAAGGATGAATATTTACATGTTGTAAAAGAACTCGAGTCCTGCATGTCTGCCAACGTATTTGTCTCACAGCCGTTAAAATACTTCTCCAAGAAGAGCAAGATACGATACAATCATCATCAGATAATGCATGGTACACAGGAGCGATATAGTCATGGCCACACCCCACTTGGGAAGAGGCCACGTCCTGCTGCAAATCGACAGAAAACATATGCGCCTTAGGTATGCGCCTTGGGTATGCGCCTTGGACCTTGGACCTTGGTCTCGTCCTCTCACCAGCCTTGTTGATCCGTCCAGATACAATATACCGTGAACGCCACCGTGGATGAGCTTCTCGTGCTCGGGAAGTAGTCATCCTAACCGTGAGTGTCTGGATGGACGGGAGGGAGTTCTGGCACGTTTTCGGGCTCCCACTCCCAAGCCAGCAAGCTCCAATTGAGCTCTCGCCTCCAGAACAATCCCAAACCTCGGCCACCTCCATCCGGACGATCATCCGAACTCATTCCACCGGTGCGAGCCATGCGGTGACAATATACTACTCTGCCCATCCTTGAATGTAAGATGCCCATAGAACAGGCGACACAGGGCTCATGCGTGACATATAGCTCCAACCCGTGGCAAAGATACCCGTCCTTGTTAGGATGCTCTTGTTCAAAGCACTGCCGTTCCAATTCGATCAAAGGCTTGTCTTGGAAACAGTCATACTCAAGCGCAGCCCTCTTTGGAGAGATATCAGTTGCTTGGTGTTCGTGTCTGACGAGCTTCTGCGCCACCATACTGATGGCTCGAAGCACACAGTGTGTCATGGTATTGTTCAGAGTTAGCCCGTTGCATTCCTGATACTTGCGGGCATCACCGGCAAGGCCAACCAGCTCTGCCCCCCTTTCCCCTCGTTGAACAATGACGGCCCCCATGGCCTCCCCGATGCCTGATGCTTTAGCTTGTAGTGCGACTCGGTGAGCTAATGCCATCCAAAGAGACGCGTCCTCCTGGATCTCATCGGTGCCTCTACCAACCATACTAGGGTGAGGACCAAGAGGATTGTTCTTTCGATAAACAGTCGGCCAGAATTGCGCAGACCACATCGCTGCCTGAACTTGAGATGTCGGTGCTAACAAGGGAATGGGAATCGTCTGCAGAAAAGCATTCTTCTCCAACGATTCTACGCGGTTGAGCGCTTCCAAGACATCTCGCCTGCTGACACCTTTGACTTCTCCCGCGATAATATAGATCCACGTAGACTTGGCTGTGTGAATTTGACGGCCCACCGGATCATCGTTCATGAGTTGAGCCTTGAGATGCGCTGGCAAGTCTGTGGGTTTGGCACAGGTGCGAAGATGGGGTAAGGGATTAGCATCACCCTCAGGTCGCAGTCCTTTTAGAGCCCTGCTCTTTGTTAGTTACGTTCGGTTCCCTTCTCACTCAGCTCCGTAGAAAGAGACGTCTGGTCTGATATGCTGCGGAAAGACGGTTCGGATCTTACGTTATGACATCGTTCGCAGATTTTGTGGGAGCCCGAGTGATGTATACTTGCACAATAGTATGATCTTGGCGGACTTCTTGTGTCGTTTTCAGTGGAATCAAGACACCTTTGTTCAGATGGTTTTCTTTGAGGTCGTCAATGAGCGGATTGGGTTGAACTCCGGGCAGCGGCATTGGTATGGACGACGAAGTTCCGTTGCCCGACGGATCAGACGCTTCCTTGATGGATTTGGAGCTGGGGTCCTCTGCCATGGCTTCTTTTTGGTTGGAGTCTTGGAGGTTGAAGAACAAAGTTTGTTGTGTAGAGAGTCTGTCGCACAGTCGCGGAAACGAAGCACCAAAATGACCGAACTGTGCCTTTATTGGTCCAGAGCACTGGTGTGAGCAATTCTGACGGAACGGCAACCGCGTGATACAAGAGTGGTGCGCGCGAAACAGCGATAAATGACTTCTCCTGCTACGAAGGCGCAGAGCAGTCTTTATGGGCATGTGCCAGGACGCACTTTTGAGAAGGAAAGGCTCTGATCAGCTAGCGAATGCCTCACACGATGCCCCGATCTAGAGCGAGGTATTCGGAATTTGACAACGGAGTTGGAACTTGGGACTGCAGCAACTCTCCAAACGAGTTGTCATGTAATGCTGTGTTCCACCACCACCTGTCCGTTCCGGTTCCCAGTCACGGGAGAGCAATATAGGATGACGGCAGACAATATCTTGTCGCTAGGCCTTGTTTTTGCCCGGTTGGGCAGATGTTGTTGATCTCGAGAACACCGATGCGTTCAAATCGGCTTCTCTGGCTGCCAGGTGTTGTTGGGAGGAGAAGCAACAAGAGGAACGAAGCGAGCAGTATATGTGTCGAAAGACAAATACATTAATGTTTTGGCGAGTCTTCTTGTTCCGCTTGTTTTGGGGAAAGCGTCTGGCGACAGCTGTCACCCGGCCCCTGAGGAAGAGCGCAGGCGCTGATTCGCTAATGAGTCGCGCTTAAGGAAGGAACAGAGAAGTGAATTGCCAAAAGCGAACATTCGGACATTTTCAGGCAAAAAAATGAGGCCACCTCCCGAGCTCGATGATATAGCATCGGCTATTAAACACCAACTTTGACGATGTTCATTGTTGACTGACAGCCAAAATCGGCCGTGGTTTTTTGCACAAGCCCCGATAGATAATTCGTGATGTGGCTGACAGAGTGTGGCAGTGCAGCTATATATGTACCTATGTAGGTACTGCGTACGTACCCCAAAATTCCTGAGAAGTTATTAGAACTCCATTCCCACTTCGCAAAGAAAGGTGTTGCACAAAAGAATGGGCGCAGCCGTCTGGCCACTGTTTTGTGCTTGTATATGCCCCTATATACCCTGCGATAAAAGGTGACCACTGACCACTGACGACTTCAAAAGATGGGCTGAGTGAATGACCGCAAAAGTACTTATGCTTTGCATTTGTGCAATCTATCATGGAAAGAAAGGAATCATGCTATGGTAATATGACAACAACGACAACAACTTCCTTGCACTTGCAGGTCTTACAACGAACACGTTCATGACACAAGATTTTCCAAGCCTTCTGCCCCCAGTCCACTCGATGAGCCAAAAGCGGCGGCGACGACGCGACGTAGGTATTGTACCGTCTACAGACTACAAGTACCTAGGTATGGCCGTACTTCGCGACTCGCGAGGCAAGTGTAGATGAGTTGATCTCATTGAGCGCAAGACAGAGAAAGACACGCCTCGACACCTACCTTCGGGCTTCTAGCCACCTTGCTCTCCGATTGCGGACGGCTTGCTTGCTAGGACTCCTAGGAGGTAGTTTGCCAAGGACCAGAGGTGACGTACAAAATGGCACACAGAGTCGAAGTTGAGATGACACCAGGTCCACATAATCCGTCACTTGTTGGCGTGAAGGCTGGTCAGTGGTAGCCTTAGGTAAAATGTGCGACGTGTACTCCGTACTTCGCGTTGCATCTGCCATCCATCGAAGGGTTTTGCTTTTGCATCTGGGACGCTGCATTTTGTTCAGCGTACTCCGTACGAATGTACATACTGTACATACCTACTCAATGCAAAGGACGTCGTCGACGGTTCGGCCTTCTTGCTCACCGCTCTACTCCACCACCACATCGTTCGAGACCCGAGAGACACTGTGAGTCGTGACTGACGTGTCCCTTGGCGGATTCCTTCGAAATGCCAAGTTGTGTTATGTTGCATGTATAACACCTGTTCGCGAGCCTATAGGGCTGGCCGAGGGGTTCGAGAGCCATTGTCAACAGTCATTCCACTCCTTGTGATCTCAGGGCGCCGAGTCGCGACCTGATAAGCCTGTGAGGATGTCATGCCACGTTAATTGAACTGGTCAGGCTTCGCACTTTCTATCAAGCCTTGCCTAGCTAGCACGTCTGCTGATATTAATCGTTCGCTTTCCTTCACCGGTGGGCGGTTGCCCGCTCGACGTGGTGTGGTGACACGCAACCCAGGCGTGATGCGACTTCCCCAGCAGCCTCGCAGCCTGCAGGTCAAAAGATTGAAGCCAAGACACTCACTCAACACACCGGCAATGTTGACAAGTCGGCCATAATAAAACAAGCATGGCCGGATTCTGATGTTTGTTGAGGCCCCCAGTTTCACCTACCTACCTACCTGGTAAGCCGGCAGCCCCCTCACTTGTTCCCACGGGCAGATACCTATCAGGTCAAGGTCAAACAATAAGGTAATAAGGTTAAAAAGAAGGGGGAGCACTGGAACTGGAGCATTGGCATGTGTACATGTGGGTTGTCTTTCCTGTGTCGCTATCGGGCATGAAGTACCCAGAGCGGACGTGTGCAAATCGGCCGAGTAAGAATCGCTTAGATTTTTTAAGTTTGTAAGACCCGACCAATTCGTACGTTCGTCGCGACAAGCCCGATTGATCCAAGATAGGCCAAGTTGGAATTCAGTCAACACACCCCCCTTGCTGCTTATCGCATCATAAGAGACACATACTACCTTTTTTCGTGTCAAGTAGCCGACCAACCGCCATGAGCTGCACTACCGCTCTGAACTCCAAGAAAGGCCAAGGGAGAATACCTACTGGCTTCACGTCGTTGGTGCGCGGATGGACCATTCTTGTTTCGTCCAACTGTACTACCTGCATGTAGCAGCACGCTGCACCTGTCTGACGAACGGATTTCGAAACCCAAGATGCTCTTGAGACATATCGTTTCCGCAAGAGCTGGATTGGTTTGCCACCAAGCTGTGGACCAGCTTGAAGGGGGTAATAATCGTGATATGTAGGTACCTACCTAACTTATCTCTCTTCGTGACTGTGGATCTTGAAAGCCGTCAGCGATGAGTGAGCAAGAAGCAAGAAGTGGCTGCTGTGTAGGTACTTATGGAAGAGCTGCAATTGGATGCGCAGGACACATCCCCCTCCGACTCCCGAGGCTGGTTACTTCTTGCAAGATAAATTATTAGTGGAAGCATAGGGAAGAAGCTTGGCGAAACACATTTGTTGATGACGATGTACAAGAATGCATGATGAGAAACCCTCGAAAAAGCGAAACACAAGCAGGGCCGTGGCTTGATGGCTTAAAAGGTGGCATGCCCGCCACCGCGATCCGTCCGCCTTACTCCGTAGATCCTCTTCAAAAGAAATTCCTTCCGTATTTTGGCAAGAGTTGATCAATCAACATCCGAGACTGCGGACTGCTTGATAACTACCACCCCTCACACAAACCGCCGCTAAAAGCAAATGCGCATCCCCTTATTCTCGACCGACGCCTTCGTTTCTACACATACGTCAGGAAGGCCAGCGACGAGCCGTTCCATTCTCTATCTCATCTTTTACGGAGTACTCCCTAGTGCTCGTCTCGACTGTCTTGGGCACCTGTGAGCTTCGTGAACGAAGGGAGGCTTACGGATAAGCACATACATATGTACGTACTCCAACTCGGCAAAAAGTATGACTCACACCTAATCTGATTCACTTCCTCACTACTTCGCTCTCACGTACCGCGAGTCTGCGTCGCCCCTCTTCCATTCTTTACCATTCAATTCAAGAATACTAACAAAGCGAATTGAGATTTGATACTCGATTGATCAAACAGAGCAACTTGATTGTATCTGTACCTTGCATAGAGGTGCGTCCAAAAGACCGTTTATTAGTGAAAGCGAATTCAATTTGTAGGCTGACACATAGTCGTCCACATAAGGCAGGCCGCAGTATTATTAGACCGGAGTTTCGCTAGCAAAGCTCAGCCTGTTTACACCACGTCTACGTCCATCCATCACATATCGTGAGAGAATACATAGTAAGCCCCCGTTCTGATAGTTGTTGACGCCGAACGGCACCGTCCGCGTTACATACACCCCTGACAGTATGATGGCCCATGGCCTGAATGCTCATTGCTGAGCAATACATATTTAGGCACGGCACTCGAGAGTCGAGACCAGATTCGCGTATCGGTCGCCCTGGTCAATTGCATTGAATCCGAGCGAGTCAGCATCGCGGGTGATTTCCCCGTACCTGTTACATATCCACTGGGCAAAAGTGCGCTATATTGCGTGAGTACCTAACCTGGTACCGGTACATACCTACATATCTGTACCAATCTGCGTCGGACGCGATTGAAGCCAAGAATCCCCAAGATGGCCAAGATGGAGCGAAGTGGGAGCCACCTTGGCAGCAAACGTGGAGATGTGGGCGAATCAAGCTAACATGTGAGGCAGATAGGCATTTGATTGATCAGTCTCAGCATCCCGGCAAGGATCTGTCTTAGCCTCTTAGGAGGTACCTACGGAGTACATAGTCTGTGCCAGCCTCCAGGGTCCAACACAAATCCACAGAACCCCTTCGAACCGCGATTCGAAAGGAACGTCCGACGCGCCCGTCCGACTCCCAAGGCCCTTTCCTTCGTCCCTGGAGAATTTCAAGCCGGTGTTGTAACTTGTTGTGCTGTCGGGTCAAGACGTGCAGTGCAAAGTGATTGACCATTGACTGGTCAGTAGCTGGTAAGTGACGCGGTGGCTTTTCTTGTATGCGGAAGTAAAGACGGAAGGCACGACGCCGTCCCATCAGCCGCCCGGAAGCGCAGATGCCAGATGCACAGAATACATATGTACCTAGGTACTCCGTACACAGAGAGTCAAGACGCGAGTGCGAATGACGCAGATCAACGCGGGTTGCTGACATCGGAACAGTGGCAAAATCCTCAGGTCCCCGGCAATCCAGAGATACCATCATACCAGGGCAGCAGGGCTGTACCCCACGGGCCGGTTTCGCTGGTTTCGCTGGCTGTCAGAGTCACGACTTCACGAGTGTCGCGTAGAGAGGTCCCACCCTATTGGACGACCGACAACGCCACCCCTTGGGCCCTTTGTCTCGCGCGTGTTGATTCAAGAATCAAGCCCTTGTTGCGACGCCACCCCCCTGGCGTGTCCTTAGGTTCACACCCCGGTCTCTTCAGCGCAAAGTAACTTTTTCACACGCTTCTTGGCAGCCACACCACCGCAAGCCTAGTCCCTGAGATCTGGGCCATCTTGCGCTTTTGCGCCGCCTCAACCTGTGGCCAGACGGCCTCAACAAAGCTTTCCGAGACCACCTCACCAGAGCGGCCAAGTTTTGCGCTGCTGCCTCGCCGCCGACTTCGCGACTTGAAGCCACCTGTCTGTCGGTCGACGGCCTTACTTTCCTCCCACCTTTTTCATCCCTACTGCTATGCCATCTGCAGTCACTCTTCCTGGACGAGGTGCGTCTCCTGCGTGTCCATCACACTCCGTCAAACAACTTTTTCTGTCTCTGCATCTTTGCGCTCCCTCCTCTTCTACCTGCCTTATATCCTCTACCACCAATCTAGTTGTCCTGCCTTCTGTCTTCATTACAAGTTCATACGATACCCGCCAGCCTCCTACCACTGTTCCTCACTAGCACGACATCTGCCACGTCTTGATCAACCAGCAGTGTACACCAGCTTACCTCTCTGTGGCGCATTGCCATTCTTCTTACGCAGACGTTGTCAGACAGCAGGCATCGCTCTCCATTCTGGGCAAAATTGTCATGCAAAACCAGTGCGGTGTCTCTTCGTCGCAATCGCCGTCCTCGCCCACGTCACCCGAGTCTGAACAGTCTCTCGCTGCTCAGCCTCACGCGAAGTCTCTTCGCAATGGCGTTTCCAACAATGTGTCAATATCGACGGCAGTAGCCAGTCCTGCCATCGCCTCAGTCTTCTTTCCCAAAATGACTGATTTGACCGAATCACCACTACTTTCACAGAGTGTCAACTCCACTGCTCCCAGTTCTCCGCGTCTGTGAGTGAATGCCTTCTCCCAATTGCCCCGTCCTCTTCTCATTTTCCTGTTCTTCTCCTTTTGCTAAGCCTCTTACTCTCACAGGCCGCCGCTACGTCAGAATTCGGGTACTCAAACCCCCAGAGTCCGCCCACATGCGACGACCCTCAACATCCCTGGAATGACCAGGTCGCGCGTCTCGCCAGACGGCAGGATCCCCCAGAGAGATGTTGCTGCCAAACTCGTCATTGTCATGGTCGGTCTTCCTGCTCGTGGCAAGTCCTACATCACCAAAAAGCTTCAGCGATACCTATCTTGGCAACAACACGAGTCCCGTATCTTCAACGTTGGCAATCGCCGACGCACCGCAGCTGGCATCAAGGTCCCCGTGCATGCAAGTCTTGCTCCAGAACATGAACGACTCGACCCGCCTGTGGAAGCCGCTACCATTTTGCTGAACGGCCTTTCAGCCACACATAGAAATGGCATGAACCATGCGGAGCTCACGACACTGGATCTCGACGCGCATGATGATGAGCAGCATGAGGAGGTAGACCAGACTGCCAAATTTTTCGATCCTAACAATGCGAAAGCCGCTGCCATACGTAATCAAGTGGCAATGGAGACGCTGGATGAGCTTCTTGATTATCTCTTGAACAAAGGGGGTGCCGTGGGCATACTCGACGCCACCAATAGCACCCTGAAGCGACGACAAGACATCGTCCAACGTATCCGAGAGAAGGAGCCAAAGCTCGGCATTCTCTTCATTGAGAGTATCTGCCAAGATCCCCACCTGCTGGAGGCAAACATGCGACTCAAGCTCTCGGGCCCCGACTACCGAAACAAGGACCCTGTCAAATCCCTGGAAGACTTTCGAGCTCGGGTTGACGCGTACGCTAGCGCCTATGTTCCTCTAGGGGCCTACGAGGAGGACAATGATCTGCAATACATCCAGATGATTGACGTTGGCCGGAAACTGATACAGCACAGATTGAAGGGATTTCTCAGCGGCGGCATCAGCACGTACTTGTCGAGCTTCAACCTAGCCCCCCGACAGATCTGGATCACGCGCCACGGACAAAGCGTAGACAACGAGCTCGGCAAGCTCGGTGGCGATTCCATCCTGACTGAACGCGGCCATTACTACGGTCTGGCCCTCTACAAATTCACCACGCACAAGCGAAAGGAATGGCTCATGGAGCAGAAGAGCAAACTTGCTCAGGCCACCTTCCCTCCTCACCCTGGCGACAACACGCCTCCATATCCCGACATGAACAAGGACCTTGACGAGAAGAACTTTTGCGTCTGGACATCGATGCTCCAACGCAGTGTAGAAACCGCCGAGTACTTTGACGCCGATGACGACTACGACGTGAAGAACTGGGAGATGCTCAACGAGCTCAACACGGGTCAATTCGAAGGCATGACATACGATGAAATCGCGCGCAAATTCCCCGACGAGTTCCACAAGCGCTCCGAGGACAAGCTCAACTATATATACCCTGGCGTCGGAGGAGAGGGCTACTTGCAGGTTATCAGCCGCTTGCGCGACATGGTCCGTGAGATTGAGCGCATCACCGAACATGTTCTCATCATTGGACACCGCTCCGTGTGTCGGGTCCTCATGGCGTACTTCATGGACCTGACTCATGAGGATATCACGGATATGGATGTTCCGCTGGGGATGCTGTACTCTATTGAGCCGAAGCCGTATGGGATTGCTTTCCACGCGTACAAGTATAATGAAGCGATGGGGTGGTTTGATGAGATGCCTAATTATAGGCCGCAGAAGGCTGCGCGGGGAAGTGTGTAAGGTCTCTTTGCTTCCTTTTCACCGGCTACGAGGCGTTATTCCTGGGGGTGCGTGTGCATGATGTGCACAAGCCTTATACGATATTGTCTTCTTTTTTTTTCTTTTTTTCTTTTTTTTTCTGATGGGTAATGTCTAATCGAGGGAGGTACGGACTCGTGAGAAGATGCCCCTTGAGACAAGTTTGCCGGGTAACACAGTCCCGGCCATGTACAACACTTAGCCCTTCTTTTTCTTATTATCAACTGGGGATGCAATACGGGGAAGGCGCAGGGACGACAACTTAGATGAAGGACGATGGACGACAGACAACCCGATACGGTGATGACAATGATGGCGCAACAATAGGGAAAGCGAAGGGTACGGCAGATTGATTTCTATTTCTTTTTTGCTCTCCATCGGGGGGAGCAGGGCCATTCGGACAGTGGACACGGTCACAGGGGATGCTCTTTTTTTGGTTGTTTTCTTTTTTTTTTTTTTTTTTGTTTTTTTACTGTTCTGTTCTCTTGTTCGCGAGTATAAATACCCAGCCCCCTTCCCCCTTTCCCCCTTCCCTTCCCGCTAGGTACCTTTCTGGCCATTTGCCTCTGGTACTTTTGGAATTGGCAGCGACGATCAAAGTCAACGTAGGCCTGGCGATGTAGTTTCGATCAAGAAAAAAATAAATAGGAAAACAAAATAAATCATTGATTGACTGTACGCTGGATGTGCTGTGATAAGATCAAGTGCCTACGCAGAGAAGAGTGTGGAGGAATGTTTTTTGGGAGAAGCCTGTCGCCGGTCGGCGTATTCACTGTTTGGTTCTTCTTCTGGTTATGCGCCCAGGCTCTCTACTCTCATCCCCCATCCCCCATCCCCCCCTCCCGTTCTCCCAGGCGGATGTTGTGTTCTAAATTCCTGCTCGAAGACGTTGCGCAGTTCGGAAATGAACGCCACATGGCACAGAGTGTGCTTTGTGTTTGGTAAATGTTCTAGATAGGTAGCTGTGTAGCGGCAGGATTTGTGCCCGAATTCTGAATGGGTAAATAACGGCCCAACGGGTCGGCAAATCCTCTACGGAGTATGGAGTAGAGGTAGTAGATGCGGGTAAAGAGGGCGGCCTTTTTACTCCGTAAAATGTCCTGATCTTGCGATATGTATGTACATATGTACATACATATATGATATGTACATACCTAGACATATGTAGGTACATATGGATAATGGCACAGCTCCAAGTTCAGGAATCAGGACCTGGTCAAGCTTCCAACTTCTGGCGTCATCTCCGCCAGTCCCGGCGCTAGGCGTTCCTGATGATCTGCAGACGGTGGTAGATCTCTGAGACTCTGATGAACAGCAACCTAGGGGCGATGTACCTGAGTAAAGAAGATACCAAGCCTCTGAAGAGACTCAGAGTCTCAGAGAGGGTACGAGCCGTGTGAATATTGTATGTATATACATAGCAACTAACACGATATAAAGGTTTGGGTAAGCTCCATCTCTGAAGCTCCTGTTGTAGTCTTGTAGGCCTAAGCAAGACTGAAGACACTTCTCATGTGATGTCTATATATATGTTAGGTAGATAAGTGTCACGTAGATGAAGAAGTTTCAATGATGTACACATCAAGATCGAAATCCCTCCGCTGCCTCCAACGCCCTCACCAATACCCTCGAGCAGTACGAGCTATCTACATTGCTATCCCATCCTCACACACACCATATTTCTCGACTGCCACATCATGATCAACTGACAAAGCACAGAAGCGCTGTGCAACATGTGAGAAACTAGAAGCAAAAAACAAGGGTATATTTGTGTAATAGATAAAAAGAAATGTATTTCTATACGACAGGGCAGACACAATCCCCCTAGTCAAACCCAATGTGAAAGAAAAGAAAATTTTAAAATTTACTGCTTGTACTTCAGAGTCAAGCTCTGTGTGGTAGCCTCATCCCAGTCCTCCGGCTTGGACACATCACCAAAGAGCCTCAGAGCCCGCACCACAAAGCGGTAGCGGCCCGCGGGGGCATATGAGCCCGACTCGAGCTTGCCGTCCCAGGGGAAGGAGGAATTTCCCCTGTTATTCACGAGGCTAGGCAAACCAAAGGGCTCGCCGATAGACTTGGCGGTCGCGTTGTGGCTCGCAAAGGTGCCGTTCGAGAGGGGTACAACATGGACGCGCACGAGAGGAGATCCGAGCGCCAAGTTGATGCGGATGGCTGGCACGACGTCCGACTTGCTGGAGGTGCCAGCCTTGGGCACGGTGTAGGTGAAGCTATCGGGAGATGGAGCAAAGTTCTGCTTATCGTTGCTGGGATAGATGTAGGCTTGGTCGCCTAGGAGGACCTTGGCTTTGCGGAGAGAGCCGGTGAGACCCTGGTAGGGCATCATAAGTTCGGATCCATCTGTACCGTTGACGATGACGTATCCGGACCAGAGAGCTAGGCGCTTGGGGTTGATGGTGCCCGCGGCCGGCTTGGCCGTGACGCCAACGACGGCGCTGTGGCCGGCAGGAAGGGTGATGCTGTTCTGGGAGAAGGAAAGGGTGGCCTGCTCGTTGACAGCCTCGTTGGGGAAGGGCATAGGGTTGACGCCGTCTTGGCCGAGAGTGTACATGGTGATGGAGGGGACCTGGTCGAGCTGGTACGTCACGGCACGGCTGCCCTTGTTGGCGATGGTGAAGTTGAGGTTCGTGGCCAGGTGGTCCGTATCGTTGAACGACAGGCTAGACGGGGATAGCATCGAGGTTGTGTAGGCCGCGTCGTACGCCTGAACCAAACCACCACCCTGCTGAGGAGCAGGCGCAAGCTCGCCAAAGATGTTGGTGCCGTCGCTGAACCCCTGAGGCTTGGCCGTGGCCGAGAGCAGGTTGTTCATGAGCTCCGGATCAAAAGAACCGCGAACTTCGGAGATGAGGGCAATGATGGCGGCCGTCAAGGGGGTAGCCATGGACGTGCCGGAATCGACGTAATAGCTGCCCTTGGCCACAGGATAGGTGGAAAGAATCCCGGCGCCGGGGGCGCCAATCTGGGGCTTGAAATCCATCTCCCAGGTCGGACCCCATGAGGAGAACGTGCTGATGGCGCCGCCCGTGATGTTGTTGGGTTGGGAAGAGAGAGAGGGCTTGCTCTGGGCGGGGGTGAGGACGTTGATGGTAAGTTTTCGGCCGGCTTTGAGCAGCTTGACCCAGGCGACACCGATCTCGGGAGACACCATGGCGGTGGCCTTGACGATGGTTGGATCATCAGGAATCACGGTAACAGTGTTAGGCTCATCGTTGTAGAACACGACGTACTGAGCACCCTTTGCAACGAGGCTGTTTAGCTTGTCGGTGAAGGCGCAGCCTCCGCGGCGAACGAGGACAATGTACTTGCTGAGATCAGGTGTACTGGCCGGGAGGGGCTGGCAGGCATCGTCGCCGACGTGGTAGTCGAGGCTCGTGGCGTACAGAGGCATTGAGACGCCCCATGTGGCACCATCTCCGGGCGTGTAGAGGAAGTCAATCTTGCGGCCGCCGTTGATGTTGTACGATGAGTGATAGCTGAGGAGAGGAGCTTCAATGGTGTCGTAGGAGGCCACTGCCGTCACACCCTTGCCGCTCGCGCCGGCGTTGAGGAAGAAGAGGCCGTTTTCGCCGTCGTTGCCAGCCGCAACAATGACAGGGACGCCGTGCTGGACGATTCTGCTCGCAGTCAAGGCCCACGGATCCTCGCTCCAGCCAGCTGGCGATCCGAGGGACGCCGAGATGATGTTGGCACCGTCTTCGAAGGCCTTGTTAAAGGCCGCAAGAACAATATCGTCGGCAGCAGGTCCCTCGCAGCCAAACACTTTGTAGGCTCCTAGAGTGACGCCAGTTGCAGCGCCGGTGAAGCCCAAAGGATTCTTCTGCGCGGCTATGATACCAGCAACGTGTGTTCCGTGGCCAGCACAGTCCATCGGCTTGCCGCCAGGGACGGGCTTGTTGGGGCCCTTGAAGGCGTCGCCGACGAAATCAGTTCCAAATGACACCAGGCAGCCTTTCCCGAAACAGCCGTTGCCCAGCGCAGGGTGAGTGAAGTCGATGCCCGTGTCGATGACGGCCACCTTGACGCCTTTGCCGGTGATGCCCTTGGCACGCAGCCTGTCCACCTGCGTCATGACGTGCGGTGCGAAGGTGTCTTTGGGCAACGTGCCGTCTCGCAGGACAACCTTGCTGTTCAAAGACGCGGGCTTTGTGACCGACTTCGCCGAAAGGAGTCTGACGGGCCACATCTGCTTTACGGCAGGCATGGCAGCAATTTCCTTGGACCTTTGCTCCGCGCCTGTAACATCGTGAAACTGGAGCGAGAGTCCTCGAAAGAGCTTGTAATCGAGCGTCACGCGAGTCGAGGCTTCACCACCGACGTGGTCGAGAACTGCCGCATGATCCTGTGAAAACGGAAAGAAGAGGTACGAAGTCAGTACATGAAAGAAAGCGAATAAAAAAAAAAAAAAAAGACTTGGAATCCAAATTGATAAAGCATGAAAGTGCCAGGGACCCGAGAAAATGTTTTACTTACGTGACCATCTTCAAGCTCGACGATATAGGCTCCCGGAATAGTGTTGGCTACAGCCACGGCCGCATACGCCGCCGCGACGAGACTGGTAATGAGTGTGGGACGCACCATGGCGTCGGAAAGCGGTCACCTGGAATTCCAGGTTACCAGACTAAAGAGAGTGACGAAAAGAGTGATGGGGTTACAGAAACTGAGAAAAAAGAGTGAAGAAGTGAGTGAATAGCATCAAGATCGCGACGTCCAGCTCATCGCCGCACGACAACGGCCGGCGGCTTTATAATATCATCGCAGACCACCCCCTCTGCCATTTTCTGCGTCGTCCCGTCTGCTCGTCTGCTCGTCTGCTCGTCTGCTCGTCTGAAGAGTCAAGGCGCGCAAGTGCAAGGCCAAATCTTGGGTAAATTGATCCGTCTCATCAATTGTCCAGTAACTAAATCCTTTGCCGAGAGCCGGAGCAAGAAATGACTCGGCCAGCTGCAACAAGAAGCAGCTCTGCGGAGTATGTAGGCGGAAGAGTCGGACAGTGGACTTGAGCTGGCTGGCGTCAATTCGCTATCTGGATGCTAGGTACCTAGTCTGGTCAGTTAGGTATGTACAAGGTACCTACCTAATGTATTACCTCCGCAGTACGGACTCTTGTACATACTACATACACGGTAAGGTAGGTACCTATGAAAGTCCGGAATCCCACCAAACCCGGACAATCACTGCCTGCCACTGCTCTATCGTTGTTGTCTTTGTCGCTGCTTTGTTCATATATGTATTCATCATCCTCAAATAGCGATACATGTCTGTATGCCCACTGCCCAGTACGCCCCGTGGATTCGGTAGACGGATTTGTATACATACATATATGTACCTACCTGTTACGGTACGAACTCCGGTACCGCCGATGGAATATCATTGGCTCCCCCGCACAAAAGCGTGGGGACGTACGTGACTTGGCCAATGATGGTGCCTTGAGCAGGAATGATAGACCTACGGGTACATGTACATACATACATCGCACTGCATTGCGCCGAAACAAGCGCCCTCTCATTTTTAAGTTTTAACCCCTGGTTTCCCTCAGCCCTGCTCCTTCAGCCTCCATTCAGGAACGCTTGGCGTCGTCTACGGAGTATGAATTCCGTAGTACGGAGTACCTATGTAGTAAGGATCTTTTACCTCCATAGGTCTAAGGTAGGTAGGTACTGTTTCACGCTTCTTTTTAGTCCACCGTCAACCAGATTTCTCCCACATGGCCTCACGAGGTATGTATCACATCGCAACCAATTCCTCGCGGTATCACTCACTCGTTTCTCAGTTCTCATCTCTCAATGAGATAGCTGTACAAGGCGAAATCTCTCTGCGGGCTTTACTCCTGGGGTGAAATCTCAAAAGGACACCCGTTCTTCACCTCTGCCTGGGGATGCATGTCGTGAGCGTCCGAAAGGTCTAGAAAACCATCCCCGACCGGGAGACGCACAGTGCCGACTCCGGTTACTTTCAGGTGTTGGCCATTGCTCGCCATCATCGACTTTGCATTGGCATTGGGTGTTTAAAGACTCGTTGTTCATGGCTGTCATCATCCTGATTACCAGCATTGTCGCGGTCCGACCAGCGTGCACAAGGTTCCTTTGAACCCCGAGTAGAAAGGCTCTGCCATGTGAACAGAGGTGATGACAGCATGATATTTATCTGTCGTAATGGCCGAGCGGGAAAACCAAGGCAACAGGCTTGGTCTGGATCATTATGATCTCGCGTGCTAGCTTGGGAACTTTCCAGCCATCATGGGAAAAAAGAGTGTCGCATATTTATGCGAAGCCGAGAAGAAAAGAGTTGCTCCGAAAGTTGTCAAATGTGAAAGGAACATTTTATCCTTCATTTTGGGTGAACATCGTAAAGCTTACGCGTATTCGGATCTGTGAACACCGTAAACCTTGCACCAACAAATCCGTCATCATTCAACCATGGTGGCCACGCATTCCTCATGGAAGCATAATGTCTCTTTTCGAATTTCCATCACGTAAATAGACAAGAAAGATTTTTATAAATACACAATCAGAAACGAAATACCTTCACTCACAGCACAAAGCACACACATCACATTGAAGCAGCGCAAACAGGACAGGACAGCAAGACGCAAGTTACAACACCAAAAAAAAAACTAAAAAAAACTATACACCAAGTTACAGACTCAAGAAACCAAAAAAAAAAAAAAAGAAAAAATCACAATCACGTCCTGTACTTGAGAACCATGCTCTGCGTGGAAGCCACATCCCAGTCCTGCGGCTTAGACGCATCCCCAAAGAGTCTAAGAGCCCGCGCCACGAACCGGTACCGACCCTCCGGAGCATACTTGCCCGACTCAAGCTTGCCATCCCAGGGGAAGTAAGACCACCCCCTCTCATTCAGCTGGCTAGGCAAGCCAAAGGGCTCGCCAATGGATGTCGCGTTCGCGGTGCTATAAGCGGCACTGGTCCCATTCTGGACGGGGACGGGGACGGGCACGACATCGACGCGCACGGTGGGAGACCCAAGAGCGAGATTGATGTAGATGGATGGCAGATTATCATAGTCATTCGCAGTACCGGCCTTGGGCACCACGTAGGTGAAGCCGTCGGGGGATCGGGTGAAGTTTGCGCTGTCGTCGCTGGGGAAGACCCAGGCTTGGCTGCGCTCGAGAACGGTCGCTTGGTGGAGAGAGCCGGTGAGACCTTGGTAGGGAATCGAGAGCTGGGAGCCGTCGGAAGCCTTGATCGTGACGTACCCGGACCAGAGGGCCAGACGCTGGGGGTTGATGGTGCCAGCGGCCGGCTTGGCCGTGACGCCGACGACGGTGCTGTGGCCGGCAGGCAGGGTGATGCTGTTCTGAGAGAAGCTGAGGCTGGCCTGGGCGTTGACGGCCTCGTTGGGGAAGGACATGGGGCTGATGCCGTCTTGGCCGAGAGTGTACATGGTGATGGAGGGGATCTGGTCGAGCTTGTACGTGACGGCGCGACTGCCCTTGTTGGTGATGGTGAAGTTGAGGTTCGTGGCCAGGTGGTCTGTATCGTTGAAGGACAAGCTGGATGGGGACAACAGCGAGGTGGCGTATGCAGCATCGTAAGCCTGCACCATGCCGCCACCCTGCTGAGGAGCAGGCGCGATCTCAGCGTAGGTGTTGTTGCCGTCGTTGAATTGCTGAGGCTTGGCAGTAGACGAGAGCAGGTTCGTCATGAGCTCTGGGTTCAAAGTACCACGAACTTGGGAGATGAGGGCAATGATGGCGGCCGTCAAGGGGGTAGCCATGGACGTGCCGGACAGGACGGCATAGCTGCCCATGGCCACAGGGTAAGTGGAGAGGATTAAACCACCAGGGGCACCAATCTGGGGCTTGAATTCCATCTCCCAGGTCGGACCCCACGAGGAGTACGTGCTGACTGTGCCGCCTGTGATGTTATTGGGTTGGGAAGAGAGATACGGCTTGCTCTGGGCAAGGTTCTCGATGTTGAGGGTGACTTTCCGACCAGCTTTGAGCAGCTTCACCCAGGCGATGCCGATTTTGG
The DNA here is from genome assembly GCA_018360345.1 of Claviceps sp. LM84 group G4. Taxonomy (NCBI): domain Eukaryota; kingdom Fungi; phylum Ascomycota; class Sordariomycetes; order Hypocreales; family Clavicipitaceae; genus Claviceps; species Claviceps sp. LM84 group G4. Next base: position 54,775 of record SRQH01000047.1, on the reverse strand, counting down.
AAGACACCATGCCGGTGGCCTTGACGACGGTTGGATCATCAGGAGATACTACAATGGCGTCGGGCTGATTGTTATAGAACATGACATACTGAGCACCCTTTGCGACGACGTTGTTCAGCTTATCGGCGAAGAGACAGCCCCCGCGGCGCACGAGCACAATGAACTTGCTGAGATCAGTTGTGTTGGCTGGGAGAGGCTTGCAGGCGTCGTCGGCGATGTGGTAGTCGAGGCTCGTGGCGTACAGGGGCATCATTGGGACCCCCCATTCGGCAGGGTCTCCGGGCGTGTAGATGAAGTCGATATTGCGGCCGTTGTTGATGCTGTATGTTGAGTGGAAGCTGACAAGCGGAGTGTCCAAGTTATCGTACGAGGCCACTGCCGTCACACCCTTGCCGCTGGCACCGCTACTGATGTAGAAGAGGCCATCGCTGCCTTCGTTGCCAGCCGCAATAGTGCAAGGAACGCCTTGCTGAACGATTTTGCTCGCGGTAAGGGCCCACGGGTCTTCACTCCAGCCCTCTGGCGCTCCGATGGACGCTGTGATGATATTGGCGCCGTCTTCAAAGGCCTTGTTGAAGGCAGCGAGGAGGACGTCGTTGGCGGTATGTCCCTGGCAGCCAAACACTCTGTAAGCGCCGAGAGTGACGCCAGTCGCGGCACCGGTAAACCCCAGAGGGTTCTTCTGCGCGGCTATAATGCCAGCGACGTGCGTTCCGTGGCCGGCACAGTCCATCGGCTTGTTACCAGGGATGGCCTTGTTGGTGCCGTTGAAGGCGTCGCCGACGAAATCAGTACCAAATGACACCAGGCAGCCTTTCCCAAAACAGCCGTTGCCCAGCGCAGGATGATTCCAATCGATGCCTGTGTCGATCACGGCCATCTTGACGCCTTTGCCAGTGATGCCCTTGGAATGCAGTTTATCCACCTGCGTCATGATGTGCGGTGCGAATTTGTCTTTAGGCAATCTGCCAGCCTGCATCACAAGCTTGTCGTCGTCGTCCAGAGGCGTATCGACGACCTGGACGCCCTCGACCGCTTGTTTCGAGACAAGCCTGACGGGCCACATCTTCTTCACAGCAGGCAGGGCAGCAATTTGCTTCGATCTACTCTCCGCGGCTTCAAGATCGTGGTACTTGAAAGAAAGGCCTCGGAACAGCTTGTAATCAAATGTCATGCGGGTCGAGGCCTCGCCATCGATATGGTTGAGAACTGTCGCATGGTCCTGAGTACACGGAATCAGTCAGTTTAATTGAAGAATGCTCGCATAAGACCAAAGAGTTCTTGGAAATGAAAGGCATGAAATGTCATGGATAGAGACGAGGCTCTTGTAACTTACATGGCCATCTTCGAGTTCGACGATGTAGGCTCCTGGAAGCTTATTCGCCACAGCCACAGCCGCGTACGCCGCCGCGACGAGACTGGTAAGGAGTGTAGGACGCACCATGGCGTCAAAAATGGTAGGTCACCTGGAATTCCAGGTCACCAAACTTAGAGAGTGACGAAAGAAAGGAGCGTGGGAATAAGTGGGCAAACGGTAGAACGAAGGAATGAATGGGATTAAAGAGCGAATGGCATCAAGGCCGCAAAGTTGTTCTGGAAAGGGTTTTCAAAACGACCACACTCGACAGCTTTATATTGTCATCGCGTTCCACTCCGAAGACCACCCCTGCCTGGGTGACTCTGCCGCCATCGTTTGCCTCGTCTGGTCTGTTCGTCTGAAAAGGTGCAATCGGATAGGCAAATTTTGGGTAAAGTGATCGGCCCCTGTCGTTAACTGAACCCGTGCCGGGCGCTGGAACAAGGAAGACTCGAGTGGGTTTGACATTGACATGTTCATCCAGCTGCAAGAAGAAGCAGCCCCAGGCGGAGGACTGTGCCTGGGCCCTGGGTTAGGTTTGCTTCCAGGCTTTCCTCGATCTGCCGGACCTTTGTGATATTGAATCTTGATTAGTTCGGGAATTCTGCTAATTTTGGTGTAGGTGTGTATTCTGGAGATTTAGCGTTCTAGCTGGCTCTGGATTACCTAACTCATCAAGTCCGTGTGGCTATATCTGGTAGGCATCCCATGATCCCTGATGATCTCAGATCCCGAACGAGATAACCTTTCTCCGTGTTTGGGAAGGTCCTCCACCAACACGCCAAACGCAGTTTTCGAGCCGGGAATCCGGGATTCAACCCCTGGATCGCCCACTTGCTCTGCCGTTCTTTTGTCGTGGCCATCATCGTCGTTGTCGTCGTCATCAGATAACTCACAGTGAATACATATGTACTCTGTATGCAGTTCTCAATGACAGTACCTACATACCTAGCCACAAGTCCACGACTATGGGCCGTTCACGCCGCGAGCCGACACAAGCGTCTCTCATTTTTAACGTTGGACCCTAACCCCACTCAGTCCTGTCTTCATCCAGGAACGTCTGGGACTCTCTAGGCGTGCCTGGAAAGTTGAATACAATATCCCGGCCGTTTCAGACTTCTTCCGAAAAAAAAACCCTGCGCGACGGAATCTCGCCCTGGCAAACAGCGAAGCATCACGCATCCTGCGAAATACACCGCTCTCACGGCACTCGTGTGTTGACGATGATTGTTTCCGTGCTCTGGAGTCTGCGGCGCCTTCCGTTGCATACAGCTGCCTAGGAGGCAGGTATTCGAAACAGGTACCTATACATATTTCGAAACGGCTGTCCGCACAGCCACGACGTGAAATAATGTGCGTCTGCTGTACTCCGTAGCTTCGCGAGCTCCCGACCCTGTGCAGTACTCCGTGTGTGTGTATGTGTGTATGCTGCAGTTCAGACGCCTAAGTCTTCATTGTCTTGACAGGGTCCTTTCCTGATGCTGGCTGCTCAACGGACCCCAGGCTGTCTCTTCCGTCTGAGCAGCAAAGTCGATATTATGCTACACTCCGTAGAAAGAATGCCGGCAGAGTGTGGCACATCCTACTCGAGTTAACTTCCACCGGATTACATACTCATAATTCTATCGTTTCGCGTATCGTACTCATGAACACTATTTTCTTATTACAATCCACGGAGTATACTCCGTAATTAGATGAAAATTTACGGAGCACGTTTTGGCGACAATCAATCTGCGTATGTGGGTGTATAACATGTCTTGTATGATCATGGTTGAGTACCAATAAATATTCCAAAGGCTAACGGCAATTTGCTCCCGTGTGGAGGAAAGGGGTACATATGTAGTAATGTATGTACATACCTACCTACTGCGTACCTACGTACGTACTCAAATGGCCAATGGACCCCGATCAGCCAGGTGTCTCGTCGGAAAAAAAAAGAGCATTATATCATATGTACCTGGGCTCACCCTGTCTTAGCTGTAGCCTGTGAGGACTTATTAAGAGGCTTAGCCAAAAGGCACAGGCCCACTTTCGGTTCGGATGTCCAGGAAGCTACGGGACAAGGTTTGTTGAGAAGGCGTCTGAAAGTGTTTTTGGTGTGTTCATGAACGAAGGCGTCGCTTGGTGAGTTCATCATCAAAAGATAGCGGCTCCTCAGTAGGTATGTATGTATGTAGTTGCATAGCCACAAGTATCGCAGCGCGCGGATGTGCAAACAGACTTGCCTAGTCGCTTCACAAAATGCCGTGCAGAAATTTCGTTCACAAGGCACCAGTTTCGGGCATTTCCGCAAAATCTCGAACCGTTGTACACGGATTCTTATTGGAATACTCTGTGTCTAGGCATGCATCACAAAGTGGCGGGCGATGCTATACGAGTAAAGTCTGTCCCAAGAACCTCGTTCATCCAACTTCCGAGCTGCCGTGATTCGGCGCTGCTCAAGCCAGCTTCGTGCAAACGAGATGTCCAGTCCGAAATATCTTGCAGAGAGGTTTGCGTTAATAGATCCTCGCCAAGCTCGCTCTGATGTGACGGTCCGCGAACACGAAATTTCTCAACGAGCCCATGTCTTGCTTCGAAATACAGTTTGTGCTTCTGCGTCGTTAGCGGACACAAAAATGATAATGGTACAACGTGGCATGACGTGAGCTTACTAGGAAAGGTAACTCCGGCCTCGGCCTCGGATCGTCTTGGACCGGATGCGTAGAGAAGGAAAACCGCGGAGTCTGGCCGTAGATCCAGTCTCTCGACTTCAATTCCTCATGACCAGCCCTGATTTTGGGATCTTCCAGCAGTGCATCATTGTTGAATTCGGCATGCACGTCCACGGCCCCGTACATGTGATCAAACTCTCGTACCACAGCCTCCTGAAACGCCTGGTTGTCAAGATGCACATTCCTCACGGGACTCCGTACACTGTCCACCCCTTGAGCTTTGATGAAGGGTTCCGCGGGCGATCGCAGCATGCCAGAGATATCGGACAGATTCGGGCTTCGAAGAAGGCAGGTCCCGTGATGCAGAGACCGCAAGCGCGTTAGTTTGTAAGCCGAGCCCGAGATTTTGAACGTGCTCGTTGCATCGGCGGCAGCATCAGCGGTATCAACATCGATGACGATGTCGTGTCGCGCATTCACGCGTGTGCGTGGCCTTCCTAGCGATTTGAGAGCCCGAACCACCATCTCCGCGTGCCTATCTCGGTCAAATGCATGTGGTGGGCAAATGACACTGAAATTCACATTCCCCAGATCGTGAAATACAGTGCCTCCTCCCGAGCGTCGTCGGATGAGCCTCACCGGAGAGTCATTCCACTGAGTCTCATGGGGTCGTTTGCTGGCGATCTGTGCGAGACGCGCTAGGTTGAGCTCCAGCCAGGGATTCTGATTTCTCCCAAACACGACGCATGGCGAGTTGATGTAGAGGATGAGAACTGTAGACTCTGGCGGCGTGATCTGCAGCAGGCGGTGCTCAACTGAGAGATTGACCAGCGCCTCATTGGTCCTCGATATGTAGACTTGAGTCTTGTTGGAAGGGTGGGCTGCCGCTTCGACGGAGAAGCATCGGACACGGCGGCAGCTTGATGCCACTGTATATGCCGCGCTTCTCAATGGCGCGGCCCAAAGAACCATTGCGTAAAGGAGGCAAAATGGATCAGGAGGGAGAGACGGCAGACCAACACAGGATCAGGGCAAGCATGGAGGGACCTACCTATGTTGGTCAGATGATAGATCAATCATCAGGCATTGTAATTTGCGAGATGCTCACGTCGCTCCACATACTCCGTAGATACCTACCTTACATTATACATACCTAGGTACCTAGGTACGCGACTGGGTCAGTCGGAATCCTCGCGAGGCACTTGCACCAAGAGATCTACGAGGCGCGTCAATACGTATGTACGGCAGTGTCTGGACGCTGAGTGATGGTGAGCTTTGTCGTGGGATCAGAACCATGCCAAGGCCAAACTGCACGCGTCAAACGCGACTCATTTCGTCTGACTTGTGAAGTTGTGATGATCATGTACGATGTAACCATCAATCCATGATCGCACCCTTTACGCCTGAGGCCGCCACATGATGCCCGTAGACTACCTGGGTACCTGGTATGTACCTCCTGAGTCCTATGTTATAGGTACGTACCTAGTACGGAGTACGGAGTATGTACATAACTCGAACGGGACAAACAAGAACCCATAGTGGCGGCTAGCCCATGTCCCTGACGGTAGGTACATGATACATCTCCTAGGTTACATGTACATAGGTACCTACCTACTCGTGCATGATGCAGCAAAGAGCCAAGTTGAATGTGATTCTCGAATGTGCAATAATCCGAGATCAAAAAGTCGCAATGGCATCTTGAGCTGCAACTTGTCCCCCTCCTCGTCCCGAAGATGTGGCTCATCCGCACAACTCGTTGGCAGGATGTGCTGACAATGACATGAGATGATGAGATCATGAGATTATGTACCTAGGTACGTACATGAGAATGACTCTTCAACCTCCCCACCCTGACACCATCCCAGGATTCCACCTCGAGACCGAAATCGGACCAGGCTCACAATCCTCCTCTACCTACGGAGTACAGTAGCTCGTGCAGACGTGAAAAAAAAAAAGTAAGCAAGAAGGCCCAAAATCCGACCACGTCACTGTCGCATGAACACCATCGGCCGTATTATAAACATCACCTTTGTGTGAAGTTTGAACATTCTACGCCCACTTCCCTACCCTTCCCTCTACAACGGTAACCAACCAAACCAAATCGACCCATCATGTCCACCTTTGGACATTACTTCCGCGTCACCACGTAAGAATCACTCGAAGCGGCGAGCCTCTCCCGAAGGCTTCGCCCCCAAATCCTCTCCCACTCTACCCTCGAACCTCCAATTTTTCCGCCCGCACCTCATCTCATCATTAACCCCCTTCCAGCGCGGGCGAATCCCACGGCAAATCCGTCTCCTGCATCATCGACAACTGCCCCCCCGGGCTCGAACTCTCCGAAAATGACATCCAGCCGCAACTCAACCGCCGCCGCCCCGGCCAATCCGCCATCACGACTCCCCGCAACGAAAAAGACAAAGTAACCATCCACTCCGGCACCGAATTCGGTCGCACCCTCGGGACCCCCATCCTCCTCACCGTCCCCAACGAAGACCAACGCCCAAAAGACTACGGCGACAAAACAATTGATCTCTACCCGCGCCCCTCCCACGCCGACTGGACCTACCTCGAAAAGTACGCCATCAAAGCCAGCTCCGGCGGCGGCCGCTCCAGCGCCCGCGAAACCATTGCTCGCGTCGCCGCCGGTGCCGTCGCCGAAAAATGGCTCAAGGACATCTACGGCGTCGAAATCGTCGCCTTTGTCACCTCGGTCGGCCGCATCAAACTCTTCAGCGACACTGATGCCATGAGCGCTGATCCTGCCTTCCTCAGCCTCGCTGATAGCGTCACCCGGGCCCAGGTCGATGAATTCCTTCCCGTTCGCTGTCCTGATGCTGCTGCGAATAAGCGCATGGAGGACCATATTGCGGAACTACGTGACCAGCATGACAGTACCGGCGGGACAGTGACGTGTGTGATTCGGAATGCGCCGTCCGGGCTTGGAGAGCCGGCGTTTGATAAGATGGAGGCTCTTCTTGGGCATGCCATGATGTCTATCCCTGCGGTCAAGGGCTTTGAAATCGGGTCTGGGTTCTTGGGCGCTGAGATGAATGGCAGTACGCACAATGATGCCTTTATCCCGGCGCCGGCGTTGGATGCTGCGGCGGAGAAGTTTGGGATTCCGAGATCGCGTTTGCATACCAAGACGAATCATTCCGGGGGTATTCAGGGTGGTATTTCGAATGGGATGCCCATCTTTTTTAGGGTGGCGTTTAAGCCGCCTGCTACGATTAGCAAGGACCAGATGACGGCGACGTATGATGGGAGTGGCGAGGGCGTGTTGGCGGCAAAGGGGAGGCATGATCCGTGTGTGGTGCCGAGAGCGGTGCCTATTGTGGAGGGGATGGCGGCGTTGGCCATTGCGGATGCGGTCATGGCGCAGCATGCGAGGAGGATGGGCATTCAGATTGCTAAGGCGACGTAGGGGGGCGTGATTTGGGAAATCGGCGGCAGGACGGGAAAATGTAACCGGCAAGGCGATACGATAGATGGAAAATAGATGGAGCAATTAGATGAGAGAGCAGAATTCGTTTGACACACCTGGTTTCCTGAATGGAAGCCTATGCTTAGTGAGTTGTTCTTAGCACGATTATTGCTTTCCACATGGAGTCTTGTTTACTGTGTACAGCTACATACGTGAACAGAACTGACAAGCAGTTAGGTAGTGAAGCCAGGTCTTCCGCAGTCAGTGTCCAGAAACTACAAATAGAGGATGGATATATCGTTACGGTGTGCCCGCTGCATACGCACACATATATACATATATCGTTACAAGGTGCTCGCAGCCCAGAAAACCCAGACACCGAAGCGCCTTTATCCTACCTATTTCTTCCTTTCCAAAAGACCCTTCAGCACCAAGACCATGCTCTGCGCCCGATTGCCCTTCTCACCCACCAAACAGTTGCTTCAGTCCTATCTACAAATAGCCGGAAACGAACATGAGGTCATGGCGCAACATAGCCGCTGATGACGCATAAGAAAAACATACAAGCCCAACAAGTCGTATTCGAAAAAGACAAAAGAAACACCGCTTGAAAGAACACGATAAATGAACAAGTAAAGATCACCGGACGCAGGAGCCCAAAAAAAGTAAGTCCTGGAACAGGTCCCTCAAAACGATAAGACGCCGCGCTAAACTATCCCATGAAGAACAAAACCTACGAGGAACAACCAACCAAGTCACTGCTAGACCAGTATGTTCTCGTGCCTTGTTACGAGGCATCAGCATCATACATCCTTTTCCAACATCCAGCACACCGCTTTCCGCGCCCATAATCCCAGTACTTTTTGCAAAAGATTTTGTTTCGCCGACCATATAGCAATGCAGGAACAATGCAGAACAAATGCAGAAAATGAATAAAAGGAAGAAAAAAGAAGCGAAAATACCTCGTTAGATGAGAGATAAATTCGAAATGCTTCCGACGCATAAAGACATCTTGCTTGACCGCTATGCAAAACAACATTGGCGCTCTCCATGCGGAGAAGTAAGAGAAATATGCTCAACGCTTCAGAAAATGCTATCAAAAGCAGGACAAATCAACATCGCATTGCCTCCGGCTCCTTGCCCTGGAAACTCTCCATGCTGAACTCGACACCAAAACGACACAACGGCCAGGGCAGTCAACAAGTCATCCAGCCCACATTCTTCAGGGCTGTCGATCGGTTTGCAGATGGTCTTGTGCACCATCAGTTTCCAAAAGGTTTTGCCCACCATTGCTTGGCAACTGATTCTGCCCGCCGTTGACTGCGTGGGTGGCAAACAGATTCAGCACTTCGTTGGGATACCAATCTAGCCATCCAGTCATAACATCTGGTTGCTGTAGGCCGAGCCCGCCAACGTCAATGTCCCGGCTATTAAACGTAATGTCATGCACGATGCCATTTCCAAACTCCCATTGGGGCGGATACGATGGCACTCCTGATGGATAGAAGACACTACGATCAGGCGTGCCATTACCGCCCACGCTGTTGGAACTGCCGGCATCTGCGACATTGTTTGTAGGGGCAACATTCGTGCTGAACACCTCATAGCTACCTGTGTTGTAGCCGGCCTGCGTGTAAGCGGAGGCAATGTACGCCCTGGCCGCGTCCGAAGCTTCAGACAACCCATCAGCAGCTGGCCCGTATGGTTGGCTTGCCGTGTTTTGGGCAGCCATGCGTTGAGTCACCGAGTTGGACAGATCTGACGGCGGTCTTCTGTCGAGAAGCCAACTGGGCGACGAGGTAGCATTGGCCATGCTAGGCGACGGAGGAGGATACATGCTCCCCTGTTCGACAGGCATACTCTGTCGGATGGGGTCGTAGAGCATGTTGCCTGGCGGCGTGTTGGCTTGACGCTGGGAAATGGCCTGCAGATGCTGATGATTCGCAAGCTGCTGGCTCAGAGCCTGGCGCTCCTTCTGGTTTGGGTACAACAGTGTCAAGTTCGAACTTGGAGAGTTGGCTGTCCCTGAAAGACTCCATGCGATAGGAGGGACTGCACCAATCTTGGGTGACTTGGGGGGGAAAGGTCCAAAATCATCAGCTCGAACGGGTGGCATCTTTGTACTCTCGTATTCCTCCGACGTATACGTCTCGCAGTCCCAGATACCCTTGGCCTTTTGATCCAAGGCGTTGAGTATATACTTGACGCCTCCCCAATAGGCATTCATCTGATCCAACGAATTGTAGCACCGTTGGTAGTTCTGATTCGCAGCTGAAGCCAGAACCGAATGCCGAGAGTGCTTGTTGTTGGGAGTCTTAGGCCTGGGAGTTTTGGGATTGGGAGTCTTGGGGTCGGGATGCTTGTTCGTGGAGGGCGGGGGGCGCATGGCTTCTGGCGCACTTGGGGGGCTACCTTCTCTGGAGGACCTAAGAGAAGCACTGGCGCTCGTTTCCATCAGAAATGCACAGGCGGCGATGTAAATCGGCTGGCTCGTAAAGGGGTTGCCAATAACGCTGATGGGGTCGATAAGATCTGCGAATGACAAGATATCGCAGATAGTTTTGGCGCTACTCATGCTCAATTCTCGGCTGTCGGAGAGCAATTGGTGCTCCGTCTTGAGTTGGCCGAAAGGGGTCAACAACGTCGGCTGGTGGAGGACGATGAACAAGGCATGGAACCAGGTATGAAGGAGTATGAACGTCGTCCCTTGCTCAAGCCCGAGATAGGCCTTGAAATTACTGACATTGAACTGGAGTCGACGGTCCCAGGCCTTGTGCATTTTGGTCAGTTGATGCTCCATCTTGGCAAGTACGATCCACCTATCTTCGGTAAGATCTTTTGCGTCGTGAACATTGTTCAAAAGATCAGATACACGTCCATAAAGATGAACAATCTGCAGGAGCACTGGATAAAGCACAGGCCATCCTGTCATGGCGTCAACTTGTGTTTCCGGAAAAGGCAGCTCGATATTTTCTTCGAGCAAAGTCACAGTACGACCTGTGCCCGAGGAAATGACGCGGTCGAGGAAGAAGAGGGCCCAGAAGGTATCTATGCGCTCCTGTTCCACTTCTTTCTGTTCCTCAAGACTCAAAGCATCCATATCAGCCGTCCTTTTTTGCTCAGGACTGTCCACGATGCCGTTGGGCCGGCTCATGTGTCTCGTGTACCATGGATCCTTTTCACCCTGGTATTGGATGCCAACTTGCTTTTGCAACCCCAGGTCAATGGCCATTCGAATGGCAAGGCCCAGGTACATCCACAAGGCGCTGTCCTGATTCGCGCCAAATCCTTCATATGCCATTAAAAGCATGGCTTGGACCGCTCCGACGGAAGGGCATGGAAAAGTCTCGACCGTAGCTTGCTTGGCGCGTTGAGCAAACCCATGGCCCCTCTCCGTCCTAGGCACCTTGTTGTGACCGCCCCCGGCGAGTTGGGGCGCGTCAGAAAACCGAGCACCAATGGCGCAGATGGCATCGACCAGGATCGTTTCAACTCTTTTGTCCATCACCATGCGGACAAACTTTTGCTGCTTCAAGAAGGGATAGTTGCAGCCCAGATGCACAAAGAAAAGTTTGACGAGGTTCAAAATCAGGGGATGGACAGGCATAGCGTTAGATGGATCATAGAAAGGCAGGTCCTCTAACGCGCTGTCGCTCCCAGCAGTATGAACACTCCCGTGATGACCGCCGCTCAGACTAGACATTGGTGATGTCGCTGATTGCGACCCGGCAGTAGATCGGCGTCGATCACTAACCGCCACGACCATCTGCTTGAAGCCTGGCACGATGGCAGTAGGCCCGAAATATCGGAAGTAGGGGACCCGGTGTGAGTAATTTCTGCGCAAGAACGGCGAGCTCAGAGTATCATCTGTGCCGGCCGAGGGATGTGACGGATGTTGCATTGGTGAAGGTAGGAGGTGCGTCGTTTCTGCGTCCGGGCCACTTTGTTCGACATTGGGCAGAGGATATGGGCCAGAATTGATGAACTGCGGACTCCGCTCCCGTTGCCTCTTGACGCCATTGATACTAGGTGGAAAATAGCGACCGGCAGGAGGGTGGCCGAACGGCGAGGCTAGCTCTGGCCGCCTCCGAACACCATTGCTGCTGTGCTGACTGACGGAGGTGGTTGGAGTAGACATGACGTCCGAGAATTTGCCTTCTGTTTGGGCGGCATCGTCGTGATTTCCAGTATCACCCGGTGGTGTATCCTCCTCATCGGCCGCACCCTTGGCGTTGCGCGTTTCTGCGGCGACATCAGTGCGGGTAACCTCTGGATATCCCTGACAATGATGTCCGTTTTTGGTGCAGGTAGAACAGAAAGGACGTTCACCAGCGCATCTAGTTTTTCTTCGCCGACAAGTCAAGCAACTGTATTTTTTTTGCAACGTTAGCTTTCTGAGTCCATCATGCTAGCCGAGGACTACATGGGAGCGAGCGTAGATGCTAAACGTGAGCGCTAGTGCCATGTGCCATCGCGTGGCACACGCCCCTCCTTCTTTTCTTTTCGCTTGGAGAAGGGAATAAGGACAATCTCTGTTTCGGATACATATGCCAACGCGGCATAACGTGAAAGACGTACGCAGCGTTTATTCTCCGACGTTTCGAGGGAGGATGGCCCTGGTTATTTACAAATCGTATCTGCCGAGGTGGAGGAATCGACTCCGTCTTGTTGAGCAGCGAAGCCATGCTTCGCGATTAGATCATGGCGGGGGGAAGCCTGATGCAAGCTTGCGCTCGAGTGGAGCTTGTCACGGCGAAGAGCCGAGGCGACCCCGCGGGAAAGGCGGAGCACTTGAGATTGTCGCGAAGAGGCAGTGGATTGACGATGCTTCGCACAATGCACAATAAGTAAGAAAAGTGGCTCGGGCACGGCGATGTATGCTTCTTTGGGGCAACCGGGAAAGCCCTGGCAGCGCGGTGAAGATGAGAATAGACCACGGAGAAGCAGGAGACGCGGATAAAAAGCGGGAAGAGAGATGGAGAAGGAAATCAATCGGAGACGTCGGCGGACATGGTGTTTGGGGAGAGGAGGAGGAAGCACGGGAAAGCTGACGACGGGCGGTTGGCCTTCCCACGAGGATATGTCGCAGGCCACGACTTTTAGTAGACGGTACGACGGGACACACAACGACGGAGCAGCAGTGAAATGCATTGGCTGCGACTTGCCAAGCCGGGGGAGGAGCTGGGGAAGGAGCTGGGGACAAGCAGCCGACGGATGACAGCTGGCTGGACGGACGCTAGGAACGCCCGCAACTGCCTGCAACTGTGATGCTCGTGGCTACCAACCGTGGCAGCGGCTTGAGCGGAGCGCCGGAGAAAGGGCGGGGTGTGGGCCTATGAGGTACATTAGGTGATACCCTTGTATGTAGATGTCGAAAGGAGAGACGCGCCTCCAAGCCGATGGGTACATATGTACCTACCTAGGTAGGTAGGTAGGTAGGTAGGTCTAAGTACCTAGCTAATGACACCGCCAGCCGCGAGACAGACACGCATCAACGCCCACAAACACGATGGACTTATAACAACGGGGTGCGGATGGAAAACTCCAATGGTAGATAGAAAATGGGGCGATGGGCAATGAGGAGCCGGGAAGCTGCAGACGTTGGCGGCGCGTCAAGCTCCTGGAGGACTTGCGATGCGATGCACGCGGGACCAATGGACGCGCCAGCTGGTGCCACTGCCACTGCCACTGCCAACACCCGGCATGCGCATCCTGCTTCTCAAGTTCTCATTCTCACCCCCCCTCCCAAGTCCCAACCAACGCAACCCCTGGGTCCGGACTCTCGAGTCTCGACTCTCGAGTCTCGACGACGGACGCACAATCAAGAATTCAAGATGCGCTGACACGCAGACAGACTCGCATGCCTCACGTCCTCACGCCCCCCTTGAACCTCGTGAAGCCTTGAATACTCGAGCAAACGTGACTGATCACAACACAACTCGGCCCAACTCCATGGCAATTGGCAAGAGAGCACCATCATTTGCATCATATATCTATCATGGCTGAGCTTGTTGGGTGGTACGACTCACGAGTGATTGAGTCAAATCCCAGTGTTGAGTAATCCCGGGTCGAAATCTCGATGAACCTCATGCTTTTACCGCGATCGAGCCTGCGAGATGGCCTGATGGCTTTCATTCATTGGAGCCCGCCCTCGATGCTGCCTCCCTGCTTCACCTCCTACCTCCTACGTATGTATGTAGGTATTTCGACTTTGACTTGCTTTCACCTCCGCTCTTCCTTGCATTCTCTACCTAGGTATCTCCTCTATTCCTCAACCCTCCACCTTGGGGTCCTATCTTTGACCACTCAAATCAACGGGATGCATGACGCAACATTAAACAAGTCAGTCAAGACTCAAGTGTCCAGACTCCAGACTCCAGACTCCAGATTCCAGATTCCAGATTCCAGATTCAAAATCCCACATTTGTCAGTGCGCCTCAAGAGTCAAACCCTGGTGCCTTTCAATCGGGGCCCGTTCCCGCATGCCGGGTCGGGTCTTCCTGCCACAGCCCATGAGGATCCGGACGCAGAAAAAAGAAGCATAAAAGATGCACTGCCGGTCGATCCTTGCAAGCGCATTGGCGTACGTGGACGGTGGGCCTTGTAAGTTGTCACCTTGTTTCCCTCACGTCAATGCATATGCATGCACATGTCAAAAAGACAACATTTCTGAAATCACACACACACACACACACAAACGTTGGATGACAGGTGTCGAGTCGACGCCCGATTCATCTCACCGATGTGCCAAACCCTTGGCAAATTGCGAGAACTCCATCACGGGGAAGGGTTCACGACATGCTGGATACTACCCAACAATATAGTTGCGCAACCCCGTGGCCTTGTAAGCGCCAGCGGAGGTGGTATGGTATGTAGCCTGTAGGTATGTCAGCTAATAAGCTGTACTTTTGAAAACAGAAGACCGTGACAAGCAACTTGCAAGCGCAAAATCTTGATACCACTTATTTTTTTTTTATATAGTTTCATCTAGGTATTTCCTTCTGAAAAAGTCACGTTCCACACGGGTGAGACCGGTTCACGTCGCACGATTCCCACGTGTAAATTGGAATTGCGAAGAGGTTGCTCCCTTGCCGCCCTTGAAACCCTTGTCCCCCAGAATGGGACCATTGAGAAACGAGGGGAGGCCTCGAGAAGTCTAAAAAACGGAAAGTCTCCGACAAATGTTGCATAATTCAATCAAGCATTGTCAAGTGACAAGCATTGTGTGAAGACATGCAAAGTGCCATAGATAGAACGACCATTGACATGCCATGGTATTTACCTAGCATCGTCTTGGCGGATTAACGACTCTCGCGTATCGTCAACTTTATTCCGCAATATTCTCACACTTGTTCCTCCTGCAGGCTCCTGAGTCCTGCATGAAGGTACCTACTTACTTATTGTACTTTCCCTACCTACATAGTACATGGATACCTCCTATTTTATACGATTCACTTAAAAGTTACACGTACTGTACCTACTACATCACAGGTGACAGTACCTACCTACCTAGGTATAGGTATCACCCAAACACAATCGCCACACCCATATCCTCACTCACCCTCCTCCACACATCACATCTGCCCATATCCTCCTCTTCCTCCTCCTTCCCCTCCTTCCCCTCCTCCCCTTGCCCCTCAAACCTTCTACACACATCTAGTCGACTACTTCCCACGCCACCGCCCAGACTGCGCTCTTGCGACGAGTACGACACACCAGCCCCTACATCCGCCTTGTCCGCCCGTCTCCACACCTCCTGAACAACCTGCCACGCTCTCTCAATATTCGCCATCCCCTGCCGATGCGCGATCCCCTGAAACGTATCCCGCGCGGAATGCCGATCCACCGGATCTACAGCCTCGCACGACGCCACAAATAACGGCCAGAGTAATGCTCCCATCGGCCCTTCGTGCAGCACCGTAGCCCGGCAGTGCACCAGGCTCACTGACGTGTGGTGCTGAACTGCCGGGTGTGTTCTCGGGAAATTGTAGATCGTGCGGTAGAGGTACACCAGCGCGGAGTGTCTGTACGCGAGTGCATTGTTGAAGATGCTTTGTAGTTCCTTCATGGTTCCAGCGGTTCCAGCGGTTCCAGCGGTGGTGGCGGCGTCTTCGGGTGTCGGCAGCACGGGTTGCCATTCGTGAAGACATGTCTCGATGGCGGCGCACTCCGTGTCAAAGAGTCCCTGTGTGGCTGCGATGCTGAACATGTCGCCGTCGTCGCGGGAGAGAGCGTCTTGGACTTTGTTTTTGAGGGAGAGAAGCCCGGAGAGTCGGTGGATGACGGGCCAGAGGGATGTTGCGAGGCCGAGGAGGGCATTGGGTCCCTCGGTCGTAGGGACGGGTTGTTCTGAGTAAGCGCGAGGGGAAGTTTCGTGGCGGGTGTTTGTGTAGCTGTCGCTTGATAATGGAGCTGTGCCTGATGATAGTGCCGCAATGACATCGTAGAATCGGAAGGCCTGGTGCGATGTCAGTTGAGCAACAACACTCTTTGGAGTGGCGATTTTCGTATAAACTTCAAATTGAAGGAGATGGTGTGAGTGCAGAGAATAGATGTACCTCTTCCAGAAATGTGGTGGTTCGGTCCCCTCTCGTCGAATTGGTGCGCATAATAGCCATAGCACCTTTCAGGTGGGACTCGACGAGATTAGAGCGCCGTCTCTGCACAAGCTACAAGGGCAACAGTGTGTCAGCGAAAGCTCCTCGGGGTGAAGAGAACGCCATGTGAATACATGAACACAACAGAAGGATAAAGGGAGAAGCAAAGGTAAGGAACAGGGCCACTCACGACTTCATAGTACACAATGAGCATAATAGTAGCCAACAGCTCATTCCCATCCACACCATCCCCCTTTGCTATCAGCGTTGCCAAATTCCGAATCGCCTCATTGTGAAAGCGAATACTACTCTCATCGCTCGCCAGCTGATTCCATGTCTTGCCAACCAAATGCGCACTTGCGAGCGCATAGATGGCGGCTTTTACCGCAGGGCTTGTATACGCAAGCGGAAGCACGAGTTGCTGGAAGGGATTCCCGCGGTCTTCTCGCAGGACAATCAGGTGCGAGAGCGTGTTGCAGAAGTAGTGCATGAGGAATCTCTCGTTGGGATCGTGCGTGAAGTCCACAAAAGACGGTGAGTAGAGCTCAAGGATGTGCGATGGAGGACTTCTCGTAGGGCTGATGAGGGGGAGACACGGGATTGTGCATGACGCTGGCGCTTGGGATGTTTGGAGCAGAGACATATGGCCGTCTGTGCCGAAGTCATCCGCGAAGATGTCGCCGAGGTAGCGACAGTCTTCGTCTAGATTATGTATAGTGCTCAGATCTGGCGTGTCCCATTCTGGAAATGAATTCACGGTGTCGAGTGTCGAAGGCGACCGGTCCGAAGCGTGCGTTGCGGCTTCGGTACTGGACGGTGACGAGTCGAGGCCCAAGTCGGGAATCTCGTCGATCTCATCATTAGAGGAGCGACGGCATTGGGCCAGCTCTTTCCGTCTCTGACGGGGTTGGACAGGTTCGTAGTGACAGACTTCGCCTTGCTCCTGACATCGAGTGCAAGAGGGCCTCACTTCGTCGCATTTCTTCTTCTATAGTCCGAGGGTTCTCAGATCAGTTTACGATCACACAAATGGCCATGAGAAGGCTGGCCCTGAGGCAGTTGAGATGGTGCACTGGTCCAATTACCTTGTCTTTACTATAGAACGTATCAGCTATGGTACTCTCACGAAAGTTGATATCCAGACAGGGGATAGGAGTAACTCACCAAAAGTTGCAGCCTAATAGGGCAATAGGCCTGTCCGTCAGCAATGTCTACATACAACAGGTACCCAGCGTCGTGATGAACAGCGCCGGACCCCTGCTCAGTGCTGAGAATCGGACAACTCACCGGCTCTGGAGCGCCTCTTGGGAGTCTTTGGCGCTGCGACCTTGATATACAACAGCTTCTTCTCAGTGGCCATGGCGGCTCAGGAATAGCGACCGACGACCTGAAGTCGCAAAATCAAGCTTGCAACAAACAAACAAACAACGTCTGCACAAGTAGGTACCTAGGTAGGTAGTAGTACAAGGACAAAGCCGCACACGAACCGCGGCCCCCGTACCCAAAAAGACCATGTGCAGACCAACCAGGTGATCGAATGAGTCCACGACAGAACGCGCGACACGGGGACACACAGCCTACAGAGCAACCAATCTCAATCCCAATCTCAATCTCAATCCAACGTCAAATGTCAATATTTTAATCGAGGGCGCGGGGGGGGGTACGCGAATCAAGCAAAGTCGAGCTGAAGCTGCAAAGAAGATGATGACCGCGGTGTGTAGTAGATGTCGTAGATATGCAGGGAAGCAAACTCAACGAACCCCCCGTTCTGACAGCTGAGAACGTTTCAAGCGCCGCAACGATTCGTCGTCCTCCCTCGGCTCGTCAAGATAGAACAACAAACTCCTCTCGGGTCCCGTGACGATGCGTAACCCCCCAGAAAGGGAACGCAAACAATATTCCCCCCCGCCTCTTACGAGGTCACGTTACCCCCGCGTCAATGCCGGCCGGCCGACCGACGGGCGAAGCGAAGGAGGGATGAGACGATGGGCGGGACCGGCGCAAATCAGAGCCGCGGTTGGTCTGGAGCTTATTGATTGTACAAATGTTAATGTACATACATACCTACCTAGGTACATACATACATATGTACTGTTACATATGTACTGTACCAAATTATGTACGTACTCCGTAGCAAAAAAAAACGCCGGTAGCTCCGGAAGTTTTACCCCAACGTGGAAAGGAAAAGCTTCCCTAAAAACATGAACTTGTCCACACGAGTGACGAGATGGGTGAGGGAGGTGGGCGAAGAAATCCTGGGTAGAACCCCGCAGAAACCTCCATCCCCGTAGTCCATCCCCGTCAGACTGTCAGACTACAGGTACCTACCTATGTACCTAGTCCAAGTCAGGCGGTGGTTTGACGACGATGGATGCTCCGTTGTGCGGGGAGAAGCGGGGAATAACGGGCCAACTTGTGAGCCCTTCTCGCTGAGTCGCTGCCCCATTCGGAACTCCGTCTCGACACTTTTCATGTGCTGTTCATGAGTCTGCGTCTACGCAAACTGGTCACGAGTACGAAGTAGTATATGTATCTCACCTGTCACAGTATGTACTCACAAGTCGCAACGTTCGGATGACGGCCGATGCTCCAATCAGCGTCGGTCAGCCGGCACAGGAACCTCGGATCAGGACTTCTCAGTCATCAGTGATCACAGGTTAGGTACCTATCTTATTCTTACAGGTACCTAGGTACCTATGTATCTAGGTACCTAGGGTAAGTTCCACTCGTCCCGTCGCCTAACAATGCGTTTACTACCTAGGTATGTATTCTTTGATGCGGAGCCTCGTCGTGGGATCCAAATGGTTTACCTAGAAGCATGATCAAGATTCAATTTCAAGTGTGTACAGCACATGATTGGGTGCTTTCATCCACTACATGGCCCATCTGGACCGCGGATTTCAACCTCCATCAGACCCCGATTATTGCCTTGAACAAGACCTTGAGCCGACCTCTCGTAGGTCTTCCTTGAATCTCTACCTATTAAGATCGACTGAATCTGATGGCTATGAGCCCAACATGGCCGTAAAGATGCCACTTTATGAGCCAACTTTGCAAGGTTTACGACTTTACATGTACAATAAGAATGTCGCTTCTAGACACCACGCTCCTACATGTGCCAAAAGAACGCCAATGAATTCCCAAGACAAGCGCAAAGCCAGTCCAGTACATAAATTCAGAACCACGTGAGATCTGACTCCTGAAGTCACTGCGCAAAGGTCTCTGGAATGTGGATTTCTCTGCGTTCGCCATTGCGCGCCCAAACAGGGTACCTAAACTAATAGGTACATACCAGTCGCATGAAGTGAACGGGGGGGGGAAGCAGCTTGAATCATCAGCGGGCCGGCAACTTCGGCAAGCGGGAACCCGTATGCTTTGTCTCCAGACCTCAGAGGCTTAGAATTTAGGTACATAAGATCAAACTGGAGTCAAATCTCATCATCTTTGTTTATTGGGTATTATTATTAGCATTTCGTTCCAATGCTCGGTGACAGGTCAAGCCACGCGGGGTTCAAAGCACCAACCCTACGAGTACGGAGTCGGAGTCCAGCTCCAAAACCCGCACATTAACATTCAACAAACAACAGATAACTTGACACAATGACAAGCCGCTGTTTACTCCGGCCGCAAACCCCCCTCCCCATAAGAAAAAGAAAAAGAAAAGAAGAAAAAAAGAAAAAAAAGAAAAAAAACTCACCAACCCTAAAAATCAATGCAACGTACGGAGTACTCCGTAAGTGAATGCACGTCGTGGCTCTTCAATGATTCAAATCACCAAAATCATCACTCAAAAACCATAGACAAGACCTTCCAAGTTTTTTACGGCTTGAATTTCCCATTGCCATACGGTCGTCGGTATGTACCTATGTACTCTGTATGTACATCAGGCATGATGCATGATGCATGTCATATGTCCCCACAAGAGCTGAAACGCTCAAGACGCTTCTAAGTTGTATGTACATATGTATGTACATACTGGATGTACCTCCTGAATGAAAGACATGTAGGCCACAAGTCTTGCAAGTTGCAACACTGCACTACTACATACACCAGAAAGAAAGGCAGGCAGGCGTCCTGCGGAACAACCTCACCCGTTGTGACGTGAATGACTCATAAGTTATAACTTCATGTACTCCGTAGTCCGTAAAGAGCGGACGCAGGCGCCTGTCGTCATACCGTCATAGCGTCGTGTGTCTCCTCACAATTTTCTCATTCGTGTTACCGTGTAGCATGTATGTATGTGACGCTACATGTACGTGAGACGCCGACCGAGTCCGAATGTGATACATACAGTGATCACTGATAGACCTGCTTGTGCTGCTGGCTGCTGCTGCCCAGATGGTAGGCGCCCGCGCAATGACCACGACGTTTGAGCAGTTGGAGAAAAGACTGTCAAACGGCAGGGCTTGGCACGGGGATAAAAAGGGGGACGAAATAACAACAACAAAAATCTGTGGTCTCTTTCAATCATCGACATTGCGCTTCATTATACGCATCGTTGTTGCTTCGTGGCTGGCTGCTCCATTTAGACTAAATGGAGCAGCCGCCAAACTTGGCAATGCTATAATCTATTTGTACAGGTACGATTTTCTTCGGGTGTAACATTTCCCTATTATTATTGTACTATGCACGCCATGCTCCAGTCTCCCGGGACGCTCAAGCAAAATCTCTAGACTCTCGCTAACTTTATGTACAGTCACCAGATTAACTCCCCAAGAAAACTCGCACAAAGACCATCGCGCCGAGGGTTCGGGTATGGGGCTCCCGATCAGGTGCCGCTGATAGACACCTGCACATCTTGCCTTTCCTTCTCTATCTCGTCATGGTCAACCAGCGCAGAGGCAATCAGAACCGGCCCCTTCAACACAAAAAGAGTCCGCAATTCTCATCAGTTGCCGCTGAAGAGATGCGCGGTTTTTTTTTCCTGTCTCTGGCCGACGCCGCACTCGCCGGACGCTTCCAAAGCCGGCACGGGGCATTCTGCCTTGATGTTGGAGTCTCTCAGCCCAAGCAACGGGGGGACATCCATCCATCCCTGATTCTCCCTCGCCCATCTCACCCTCGCCCATCTCAGAACGAACGAACAGCCCGCGTGCATGCGAGCTTGAGGGGAAAACTGCCGAGTACAAGCCCGGGGCGTCCACCCGCCAAACGGCCAAGTGATCCCTAATCCCGGGTCTTCAAACGAGCTGTTGACCCCTTCTCCATCTCCGAGCGCATCATCTCGATAGGCGGTATCAACCCTTTCGGGCAGATCGTGAATCGGGAGCCCGTCGCGCGCAGAACTTCTCTCTCCCCCGCCAAAAGGACTTGGGACCCCCATCAGTTGCCGCTGAAAAAGAGATCCCCGTCAACTTTTAACCGCCCCTACTGCTGCACCCAGCCACGTACGTGATGCTTTTCGATATGCCGCTTCCAGCTGGTCGTAATGATCACTGGGAGCAGGGCAGTGCATCGCTTCAATAGCCAGGTCGAGCGGGAGGCGGGAGGGAGAGTTCATCGCTGGAGTAGCCGGTTGTTTTCGTGTCGTGAGCGGTACAAACAACACGGCTGCGCGACTGCGGACCATTCGTCTACCCACAGCCGAGAAAAAAAAAAGAGAAGGCTGCAAAGAGAAAAGCACTATGCGGTCTTTGGGATCAGATCGGCGGATATCGAAAGCTGGACCCCTTGGCAATCCCATGGATTCAGGAAAGATGAGCCAAGAGATTTGAGCTATTACGCCGTCTTGTTCAGGGTGGCGAAGACCGAGATTGCAGATTCTGGGGGGACCAACAGCACAGGACCACCCGAAGAAGCAATGCGAGATGCGACAGGAGAAGATAGCCGATTCAAGGAGGTCAAAACTAGCCTCGTCGTCATCAGATAGCGTCTCAAGAGTCAAGACTACAATGCCACAGAACCAACGAGACGAAACAGAGATACGGAGAAAAGCGACACCTTGACCTTGGTGTGGCAATTCAAGACCAAAACCCTGGACAAGCAGTAGCATGACCCCTTGACATGCCCTCGAGGCTCGAGCAGGAAGAAGGCCACTCGAGGAAAACGATAACGGGGCCTCAACAAGACGGCGGAATCTGAAATACGCCCTAACGGACCCGAAAAGGAATGGCAGAAGAGCAGCTGCGCGCTCAGATCAAATGGCGAATCCTAGACGGCCACTTTTGCCGAAGAACCGTCTTGGAGACGTTGCCTCTTGATTTTGCGCCGGGACCGCTTCTCGTTCGTCTCCTCTCCTTCCCGCTTGCCATCCCGCACCTCAAGGTCAGAGCCGCGTTTTCGTTTCGTCACCGGCGAGTTCTTCTTCACCGGCTGGAACTGGCCCATGGGGGCAACGTTCGTCCATGTCACCATCTTGTTGGCGTCAAAGGGCCCAACAATCTCTTCGCCCAAGGCTGTGCCAAGTCGCTCTCGCAGGCCCAGGACAGGCCAGATGGGGACTCTCACATACTCGATGTCCATCCCGCTCGGCTGCTCGTCTCCAAGCGGTGCTCCCGACGGATCGTAAAATCTGTCCAAGAACTCCGCCGTGACGGAGGCCGTATAGAGGATGAACTCGGCCGTGTCACTGTCGTGCGTCAGGATTCTGAGCTTGACGTTCTCAAAGGGAGGGCGCCGAGGTGGTGCCCTCGACGGCTCCCACCTTGGTCCCCAGACCCCACGATGGACGACACGTGATATCGGCGCTGGAGGTCCGTAAAAGTGTCGCTGGGCCATGGCCAGGAACAAGCCCACGAAGACGGCATCATGATTCGGATTGGCAGGCATCAGTGCTTTGGCGCGGTTTCGCAGAAGGCGCTCGACGAGGGCGTTAGGATGTCCTCCCGGGCCTGGATTTGCGCGACCAAAGCGCTCGCGTGCCATCGCTAGCTCGCTCTTGGAGAGATAGCACATCATCGGATGATGGGCGGGGTCATGTGGTGAAGTTGGCGTGAATGAATCCGACCCCGCGCAGCTCTCTGTGTGTGGCGGAAGCACTCCTGGGTAATTCCACAGGACCTGGGGGTACAGAGCATCCTTGTATACCTTGTCGCCGTAGAAAACGTGCTGGCTGGAGTCGAATTGCGATCTGCTCAGCGCGTCAGGCCATAGGGTTGACAAGACCATATCTACGGCACCACAGGTCGAGTAAGTTCTTCTCCCCCCGGGTTCCAAGAGCGCACACAGCGCCTCGCACAGCGTCATGGCGACTTCAGACGGTCTCAAATTAGCCAAAGGGCTGTCGTATGACGGCCAGTTGAGGTCCACCCGGGGTCTGGGAGTGTTGCAAGGTGGCAGTTCGACAAAGCGTGCGCCAAGGAGTTTTGAGTGCTGGTCCGTCCAGCGCATAGGACGCACAAATAGCGACTCGCCTGCGTGCTGGCGTAGGATCCCATTGAGAGAGTTTCTCGCTGAGCGCCGCGGCCTCTTATGGCATGTCTTTGGCGAGGTCGAAGGTTTTGGTGACATGATGTATGTGGGAGGAGGATGTATGTGGGAGGGGGTGACGTGTAAGAAAAAGGGGGAATATAGCGTTGGCAGAACGCGATGACAGTGGGTAGATGAAGGAAGTCGCTATGATTAAGGCTGTATGTATCGTAATGCTGTTGCGCCTCCGTCGCCTCTCAGAACAGTACCCCTTGGACAGGATGGACTGAGATAGACGAATTGACAGATACAAGTTTGCGACTGAATGACGGACGTTAGGTACTTTCTCGGTGACTGAACACAACGTGCGGGACCTAGGTGTGAAGGTGCCTCTGGTATGAAGGTGCCTCTGGCTTGTACTGACCTGATCACTGAAACCTTGAGACGTGGGTATGTAGGAGTAGCAGGAAGTTGGCGATGCAAAGTGCTTCGCAAGAGAAGTGAGGTAGGTGGATGGTAAATAATGGTGATGGTGATGTGATCCTGAAGTGATGGGATAGTCGACCAAGGGCAGGATGCCAGCCGTCAAGAAGACGGACTGATGGTGGGACTGGCAGGCAACAGGATGGGAAAGAAATCAAGAAGAGCCTGGAGATGGAGGATCATCATGGGAACAGGAAGTGGCCAGGAGAGATGCCATGGCCGTTTTATAAGTGTCGGTGTGTGAGGGAGGCGACATAATTCGGCCGGAAGCAAACGTGCGAAAGTCACAAATGCCCACGCGTACTCGATGGGCTGCGGAACAACCACCGCCGGTAAGACGCGCGACCATTGTGCGAACTCACGTGATGCGCAGACAGCTCAATGCGTTCGATGCATGACCATTGACAACAGCAATCTGCAACTGCAGCCAATCAGACCCCCCATGACGCGAGAATTCGCCAAATCCTCCAACGCTTCCCCCGCGCCTATCTTCCCACTTTCGCCACTTTCACCCCGCCCGTCAGCAGCTGTGCTTCATCATGAACAAGCCGATACGACGGAGACAAACGGGAACCTTGTCAGCTGCATAAAAGTGTGGTGGAGGATTGGTGAGCGCGCATCGAGACGGCAGAGACGGCAGAGACGGCGGCAAAGTTTGCGCAGCAATTGCAACCCCGTGTTCCGTTTGTCACACATGCTCAGCCTCTCTGCGGTGTCGGTGGAACGCCGCCGGTACGACATTGAAAACTTGATAGAGAAGTGAAAGTTGATGGAGTCTTGTTTAAATCCGTATCTTCCGAACAGGGTGACGAGTCCTCTCCATCATCACTAACAAAGAACACGAGAGAACAAACAGAAACGTGGAAGTCTGCTGCATGTCGGTGATTCGCGAATGGGTCTCCAAATCCCGTCATGCTGACCTGTTCAACAAAAGACCGCGTTCTTCAGTTGGCATGTGAACGTGTGCTGTGAACCTGCGATTGATGCCTGAAATGACAGGCGCCAATGTCAGGCTGCAAGACCTCTTCAGCCACATCTGCCACAACTGCCAGTGTGTCACAATTTACAAAGGGGAAGAACTTCTTACTCCGTACTCCGTACTCCGTACTCCGTACAAGACAAGCAGCCACTCTGACGACAGCGCCCCGCTTCTTTGCCGAGGAACCAATCCAACGGCGGGACTGTCAAGTTTCCCCAGCAAAGCAGAAAGCGGCAACGCAGCGCAGCGACAGACAGGCTACAACAGCCGGCTCTCCCAATTCAATGTACCATCACCGACATTGTCATCGCAGCATCATCGTCCAACAACTCCGTCTTCGCGCCCATCGCTGTTCACCATGCCAGTAAGCACCATCAAAGCAATCAGCACCATCATTGCCCCCTCAAGCCTTCTTTCAACCCAACTCAACGCCCTGAAACCCACCGCAGTGATCCCCCTCACCCCAAATAAGACGCCGTCCAGCTAACCACACTCTCCCCTCTCCCAGGCCTACAACTCCATCTTCAACAACGACCCTAACCCCCCACGCCTCATCGGCAACTTCCCCATCCTCCCTCTCCGCACCAAAACCCGCGGCCCGGCCTATACCCTCCCGATCCCCAACCCTCCCCTCCCAGCCGCGGAGTCCCCCGATCCCGACAGCGAAAGCTACGACATCCTCGACGAAGTCATCTCCCTCTTTCGCGCAAATACCTTTTTCCGCAACTTTGAAATCCAAGGCCCCGCGGATCGTCTCCTCATCTATGGGATCTGGTTCCTGAGCGATTGTCTGCACAAGATCAAGCCTCATGCCTCGGCACGGGATGCGCAAAAGGATGTGATGAATTTGGCGCTGGATTTGAACTTTGCGATTCCGGGGGATCCGGGATTTCCGCTGAATCAGGTATGTTTGAGTACAGGGTGCTATTGAAAGATCCATGAGTGTGGCTGGAATTTTCTTGCTTTGCGGATCTATTACAGATCATGAGAGTATATGAGCTAATCGCGTTTTTTTGGGGGGGGTCGCACTATAGATGTACGAAGCTCCTCAGGATAGGCAAGACGCTGAGCAACTACGGCAGTACATGGCGCAGGTGCGACAGGAGCTGGCTTCGAGGCTGTTGGGGAGGATATATGCTGATGACGAGACGAAGCCGAGTAAGTGGTGGTTGAGTTTTACCAAGAGAAAGTTCATGGGCAAGGCGCTGTGAGGATAGTTGAGCATACAACAATAATAACATGCTCAGTCCTATTCTTTGGGTTTTGTTTAGCTTCAGTTTCTATCATATATAATGAAAGCGCTATGGGGGTGCGCTATTTTGGTCTTCTGGCTTCATTCAGCTTAGAATCTGCTGTCACGATAGTCAGTGCACGGTCTTGATGGTCCCAATCTGTTTAAAGAGTCCCCCTGTCTGACAACATCGTCACTGTAGCAGTGTAGAACTTGTGTTCGTCACGAACCATGACGCACTCCTGTGCATAGCTTATCCGCTGCCCATGTAGCATGGTTCGTCATTTGACATGCTATGCTTCCAAGGTCGACAACGTAAATCAGGGCATGTACATACTCTATATAGACATCAGCCCGTGGCTCTGGAGCTCCAAGTCTATTCAGAACGTGCAGCTTGATCAGCGCACATTAACTCGCATGGCACGCTGCTCCCAAGCTGAAATCTAAACCACGAACAGCAAAACCTAGCCCAACCAGCTCAAAAAAAAAAAAAAAAAAAAAAAAAAAAAAAAAAAAACACCCCAAGAACTGTTACTCAATTCCTTCCCCTCATCTTTTCTTCTGAAACTTCCCCCTCGCCGAGATCCTCCCCTCAGCAGGAATCGACCTCCACCCCGTAAACAAGAACCCATCCGCACCTCCCCTCCCCGTCATGAATGGATGCGTCCGCCCCGGCAAAACCTGCCACCTCCTAGCCCTACTACTCTGCACAGACGCCCCCAGCACCAAAGTCGGATTGATAGGAAATTCCTTCGTCCCGGTCCATCGATCCAGCTCTGCCTGCGTCTTGCCCACCGTCTCCGGAGGCGGCGACGACACCCAGGCCGCGCGGCGAGCAATGCTGAAGCAGTCAACTAATTGCTCAAGTAGCTCAATCGTAGGCGAGTAGATGGCGATGGGGGAGCCACCCGCCAGGAGAGGGAGCGCGTGTCGAAGAAGAGAGATCGGATCCATGGTACTTGCGACGGCTAGGCCGGAGAATCCGCCTGCGCGGGTGGCATCTACGATTTCGTGGGTCCGCGCCCATCTGCGGCGTTTGCGGTGATAGTTGCCCCGGCGATTAGGTTTCCAGGAGGCGAGGACTTGGGGTGACACGTCGGCAGGCTTTTCGGCGTAGGCGAGGTCATCTCCGGGACTGACTAGTTGGAGCCATGAGATGGGGAGGAGGTGTGTGAAGAGTGGATGATAGGGGTACGGTGGGTTGGGGTCACCGGCGTCGTAGTCGAAGAATCGTAACACGGAGAGATTTGGTTGTGCGTTGGCGTGAATGATCGTAAGGGTGTTGGTTAGGGCGTAGTGCGCGTCGAAGTCGTCTTTTCGCGGTCGCTTCTTAAGGTTCCTGGGCGCATTTGTCCGTAT
This sequence comes from Claviceps sp. LM84 group G4, assembly GCA_018360345.1. NCBI lineage: Eukaryota > Fungi > Ascomycota > Sordariomycetes > Hypocreales > Clavicipitaceae > Claviceps > Claviceps sp. LM84 group G4. Next base: position 27,344 of record SRQH01000047.1, on the reverse strand, counting down.
CTGCTGCTGCTGCTGCTGGTCTGTTTGTTGCGGCTCCTGTGGCGCTTGCTGATGCTGTACTTCTTCTTCTGTGCCGTTCGTTCCAGTGCCATTCGTTTCAGCAGGTTGCTGTTCCGTGGGCGCTTCTTGAACGCCCGCATCCTCTTCGTACTCTTCCGACTCGCTTTGCGGGTACAAGATGCCCATTCTTTCCGCCATGGCAGCAATCAACAAGCCGCCCGTATCGTCCACCACCAGCCACCGGCCTCCATGAGGCTCGCTGACACCTTCTATAGGCGAACCACCAAAATGGACATCAGCCCAGCATCCCAGCAGTCCCATCATCTCTGGGCGCATCTCCAGCACCCGGGCTGCGTCTTTGTCTTCTAGCAGCCATTGGCCGAGGAGCACGACGTCTAGCGGGAGCACGGTGAAGCGCCTCAGGAATTTCTTCTCTTTCAAAAGTTTGTACTTGGCCAGAGAATACGACGTCTTCTGATCGATGGCGGTATGCGACAGCATAAGCTTAGCAATGAGTTCCTTGCCAGCCGAGGCGCCCTTTTTCTTGAGCTCTTCGATTTCCTCTGTGGTGAGAGTCTGCCTCGCCGAGTCGTCGATAATTTCTCGATTTGACCGCGCAATGACTTTTCCCGTCTCATCTACGAGCGCGAGTTCCTCGCCATCTTCAGCGACGACAGCAGCCTCGCCGTCTGCTGAAGGATTTTCGTTGACATTGGTCTCCGCAAGGATGTCCTCGTTGAGCTCTCGGCCAGATACTGGTCGCAATCGGGAGAAAGATTCGCCTGGGCGCTTTTCTTGCACCTCGTACGTGATGTGGAATGGTCGTTCGATGAGGAGGTTACTCGGGAACGAGCCGTATTTGCCTAGTGATATCGTCCTGCATGCAAAGCAGCGCTGTTAGTTACACTGGTTCGGGACGTTGTACTGCGCCGCTAGTGACGAGAAGAAGAGAAAAACAAACGTATTGGGGGCGATTTGCAGAACTCGCAAGTTTCCGCTTGGCAGACGCAATGCGACCCAGCCATTGGGTTGAACCAGGCTTTTGGACATGGTGGTTGTGAAAGGCCGATTCGCAGCTTGACATGCAGAGAAAAAAATTAAAACTGCACATGCAAGCTTCTCATCTCGGCGAGCCCCGCATTCAGGAGTTGGCTCCACAGACGGGCCAGATCAATGAATCAATGATCATAGATGATCTCGAATTCTCGATGTCATGTCTCGGGTTGCCAGTTTGGGTAGATGTTTGTGTACATACATATGTAGGTACGTACCGTAGGCTGGCATTGTTCATTCAAAGCATGCGTTTAAACTCTTTGACTCACAAATCACGATGATACCTTTGGCATCGCAGGAATTCAATTGTTGCGGAAATAAGAACAAGCTGCAAGATGTTGCGGGGTGCGGGGCACAAAGGCGAGGGAACAAAGCCACAAAGATGCGGTGCGTCGATCGCATCGTTTCCAGCAAATCCCGGTTTTCCATACACACACACGTCCAAAGAGAAGACTTCAGCAGTATGCCGTCTCACCAATTCTTCTGCTACTGACCGTACGATCCCCATTACAAGGTTGAAGGAGGTACTACATATAATAAGCCTGCTGCGGGCCGCACCGTCTGACTCTTACGACACCAGCATGCATCAAGCAAGTGTGCGGCTGCGCGCCTGCCAGGTCCGCAGATGAGACAGCAAGCAGTTGGTGGTTTCCGAGGAAAAGTCTCGTCTTGATCTTCCTTCAAAAGGGGACATTGAATATGCACCCCAAGCCTCAATCGTGGCGCTGCCTTGTCCCGGATCCCTGCCGAACTCCATCAACCCAGGGCACGTCTTCCGATCTACCTAGACGTACCTACCTCATCGACTAGGATCGACTATTGACTGGGGTGCCTGGTCCAGATCGAGGACTGTCTGGTCAAGAGAGAGGTTCCCCGGCCAGAGTTTCGTGCTCGGAATAGCTTCACGGTGATCATTGAGCCGTGGACATATCCGGTCGACGTCGTCAAGTTACACCATTCGCACGGGACTTTATCCGGCATGTTCGTTCGCCGACAGTAGTACATTGTAGCACTTGTGTGCTCGCGCTCTTTTCGTAACCGAACATGTGAGGGGCTCCCTTGAATGCCCTTGCTCGCTTGTCTCTCGGACGCCAGCATCATCAACGTACCCCGATACTCGTGTGAATTAACTCCATAGAGTCCTTTCAAGCCGCCCAAAGAGCCATGCCCTTCAGGAAGTTTTTCAAGAAGCACTCGCTCAGGGCTGACGACAGGAGCCGAACCCGAGCTGCCGAACTGACGCTGCGTCGATCTGTGTATCCCATCTTCCTGGTGACGCTTCTGTTCTTCCTCTGGGGCTTCAGCTACGGTCTTCTCGATACACTCAACAAGCATTTCCAGAATATCCTTGGCATCAACGGAACACGGTCTGCAGGTCTTCAGGCAGCCTATTTTGGGTACGTCATCATGCGCTTCGTATTCGGCGCGTCCTGATACCAGCCCCTTTTCTTTCTCATATACATGGCATGAAGCCAGGTCGTCTAACTTTGCTTTCCTCAGAGCTTATCCACTCGCCTCCATCGGCCACGCTGCATGGGTTCTTCGACACTTTGGTTACCGAGCTGTCTTCATCTGGGGATTGTGCCTGTATGCTCTTGGTGCTCTTCTGGCTATACCTGCGCTCAAGGCCGAATCATTTGAGGGGTTTTGTGCCTGCATTTTCATCATTGGCAATGGCCTTGGATCTCTGGAGACGGCAGCAAATCCCTACATTGCTAGTAAGCAGGTGGCCCGCGGTGCTCTTCAACTCTGTACTGCATGTAGTGCGATAGAAGTCACTGGCTAACACCTACATGCTTGTAGTCTGTGGTCCCCCCAGATACTCGGAGATTCGAATCAATTTCTCTCAAGCCTTCAATGGCATAGGCACGGTCGTGGCCCCTATTCTGGGTTCATATGTCTTCTTCAACTTTAGCGACGATCGTGCCCTTGCCAACGTCCAATGGGTCTACGTTTCGATTGCCGTATTCGTGCTGCTGCTCGCAACAATATTCTATCTCTCGAATATTCCAGAAATCACAGATGCTGGTAGGCTCCCACCCCTCGAGTGATCAGGGTCCCATATGAGAATTACCTACCATAACCTTCCGGCGATTCAAGAATCAAGGACGCACCGTGCTGACTGAAAATTGACAGACATGGAGTTCCAGGCAGAAGAAATTCAGGCTGGTGGCTCCTCCCAGCAGCCGTTTTGGAAGCAGTGGAGGCTATTCCACGCCGCTTTTGCTCAGTTCTGTTACACTGGCGCGCAGGTCGGCATTGCCAGCTTCTTCATCAACTATGCCGTCAACACCCGGCTCGACACTTCCGATGCGCTGGCCGCCAAGCTCTTTGCCGGTGCGCAGGCCTCGTTTGCGATTGGACGTTTTGCTGGTCTAGCTCTCATGAGATTCACCCGTCCACGATGGGTTCTGCTCGCTTTCCTGAGCGGTGTCGTTGTCTTCATCATTCCGGCCATCACGGAGCGCGGCAACACTGGCATTTCAATGCTGTACGTCGTCATGTTCTTTGAGTCAGTTTGCTTCCCCACCATTGTTGCCTTGGGAATGCGTGGACTAGGCAGACATACCAAGCGCGGAAGTGGTTGGATCATCGGGGGCGTCGTCGGCGGAGCATGTGTTCCGCCTGCTACTGGTGCGGCAGCCGACTACTTCAAGGGCAAGGACTACGACTCCTATTATGGATTGGCCATGTTTGTGCCTTTGCTCTTCATGGCACTCTCTTGGGGCTATGTCGTGTGTGTCAACTTCGTTCCTGCGTACAAGACTGTGGTCGATTCAATGGGTGACACGGACATTGGCATTGTGCTTGGGCATGAGGATGTAGAGAATAATGAGTGTGGCGTCTCTACCTCAGAGAAGTCTCAGGAAGAGCATCTCTCGACAAAAGGAGGAACTAATTAGGGTCGAGGCTGTCATGTCATGGGCTAGCTTCAGGGCACAGTACTTCACGATATGTTGTGTTCAGTCGTTTTCATTATATCATGCTACATAATAGCTTTAGCTTCGGCCGTAAACACTAAAGTCTCACGGCGGAATCGAATAAGAGCGTAAGTTCTCCTACACGTCCTGCTTCTTCTTGTTTCTTCTTACTTCTCTTGCGCACCAGCCACCATCGTCACCTCGATTCCCCATCTTTATCTGGACACGCAGTAACATATGCGGACCATAACCCCATTGTCCACTCCATCGTGATGACGAAAGTGAAGTCTCGTCTTTCCAAAGGAGTTAAGATGAGGCCGATTTGGTCTTGTTGAAGAAAGATGGGTGGCAAAACTCTCATTTATGCGAGGAAGAAACTTGCAATCGCTACATAGGTACCTAGTACCGCCATACTCCTTACGTGTGATGATGTGAAGGGTGTACGTCTAGTAGTACCTCTCTTCAGTGCACTATATCTTGAATTTCTTGTTGGACATCCATCACATGAGGGGTTACCGTTTTCGGCACCAAAGTCAATTTGCAAGTACACTGCACCTATCTTCATATATGTACATGCAAAGTTACACTCCCCAGGATGTCTCGCAGAACAGGTATGTAGCATGAGAGCCGAACGAACTCGGGGTAGTACAGGCTGCAATGGACCTCTACTTTCAACTTTAGGGAGTATCTACCTACCTACCTACCTAGGTAAGTAGAGTCCCGTTGTAGCGGCGTCCGAAGCCACCAGATCTTAGTGGCGCACCATCTAGAAAGGGAATTCCGAATACCCACCCCCTGTCAACCCTTGGCAGGAACGGTATAATGTATTGTTCGGACTTCAGTGAAAAGTTTCTTTGGCTTCACGAAGAACTTGAAAGTGCTCTCAGAAGAGAATGAATCCTCGTGATGCTTTCTCAAGACTCTCCTGAGTCTCCTCTCAAACGTTTCCGGGTTCTCCAGAGGATAATGATATCGAGAGGGCGTTGCATGAATTATATATGGTTCATGAACGCGCAAAGAGAAAGAGTGCCTCCAAGCGAGGCGATCGGGATTGATGAGACCACGAAGTCATCATGTCATGTAAGCCCATGGAAACTATGGAAGACCTTTGCCAGCTGAACTACATTCTAAAACATGAAGTCACGTCAACGGGTACATGTTAGTTGCATCTATGATCTGAGTTTACTTGACGGCGTCTATTTTTGCTGCCTGCTGCCAGCTGCCAGCCTGGACTGTCACTGACTGCTCTGCGTTGTCCAATACATACATATATAGTTCCCCCGTTTTGTTTTGCTTACTTGACGTAGACATTTCCAACGAAAGTCTAGTTCATGTGTTGTTGTATTACAGTATTGAGTCGATCATCAGATTATGTGTTGTGTGTCGCTTTCATCATCTATCCATCTTTCTTTATCGTTTGTGGCAGTGGCACTGGGGATCCTGAGCTCAGGAGTCAGAGCGGATTTCTGCATTTGTTGTCTTTCTCCGTTCCTCTTCCATTTCCAGCAACATCCTGTCGGATGGGCCTCAGACTAAACTCACGGCCGCCGCCCTCAGGAGTCAGCCCTGGCACAGGTGAAGCGACCGACGAGCGTTCAACGTTTGGACCATCAACGGACCGACCCAACCTCGTCATCCATGATCCGGATTGCCTCGATTGGATTTCTCACTGGGTCTGAGTCGAGGATCATACTCGTCCATGGTGGCGTATGGCGGATCTTTGGATGCAACCAGCATCTGCTTCAAGTTGGTCGATTCAGGGGTTCCCAGACGCTGAGACTCACGATGAGCTCGGTGCCCACTGCGGCCTGCCGGGGCTGGGTATTTTGGGCCTGAGGGGGATGAATCTGAGTGACTGAGTCTGTGACGTATGGATCTGACTGTCTGACATGCAGATGTCCGACTCCGAAGACTCAAGAGGATGAGTCTGACTCTGACTCTGAGAAGATTGAGACCGAGAAGGAATTCCGAGTGAGTTGGAAAAAAGAAGCCTAGAAGGGTCGTGAATGAGGCTATGGGCATTGGGCAATAGCGGAAAAAGTGGAAAATACATGTTCATTCACATTGTGTTGGCCTACTTTTTATATAACATCTCTTGATGTCAGCGTCTATTTTTGTTCCATGTTTCTTTTCGTAAGGCCTCTTTTCTGTATAACGTCTCTTTTGTAATTTGTGTAGCCACTTTGGGCCCAAGGCGGATCGGAATATCGGATCAAGTTACCAACTCACACTCACAGGACAACAGCACTGCCAACTGGATTGTAATCCGATACAATACAAATCTCGAAACCAAGCATTCCAATTTCCCACCCATATGCACTCTCCACTCTTCACTCTTCACTCTTCAGAGTCTTCACCCATCTTAAAGTTCTAACCAGTAGAAGATTTCCACTTCGTCATTTGCAATTACACACAAATCACGCTCCACGTAATTTGTAAATGTAATGAAGTGACTGAAAGAAAAGGTAAAAGTCTCTGACTACCTACGCAAAGTTTCTTCGTCGTCCACCTGGCACCCCCTCGTGACTCCATGAGTCGTGAGTCGTACAGTGTAGTACTTACTACTCCCTCTCCCCGTTGGCACGGCCCAAGGGATGACATCTCAGAATTCGCCGACTCAATCATGGCGATCTGATTGTCTTTTCAATCTTGTCATTCCACCGCTTTGAATCTTGATGTGAGGCAACCCTGATAGTGATACCTCTCTGGAGTCTGTCCAGTGTCACTCAACCTGAATGATCCCCCACATGGAATGATGAGTCTACGCGTCCGTCATGTTGAAAGGCAGCCTCATCCAGACTCAACCTGGTTGATCTCATATTCATGATCAACATCCACCTTTTGGTAAGAAGTAGCCCCTTATTGACACTCCACGATTATCACATTAATTCTCGTCATCCGCCGCGCCACACAACACGCTCCAGGTACTAGGCACCAAACACTTCTGCCTATGTATAATGTGACTCGAGGCAAATTATTACCATATCTCGGATCGCAGGTCCCTGATAATCAGTAGGACCTTTCTAATCATATTTCTACAGTCTAGCTTAGGTGAATAACACACAATTTACACACTACACCTCTCCCTCCCTACTCATACTGACTACTTGGTAGTACTCCTCTATCCATTTTTCCCCATCAGTAGGTTCACCAGGTACAAAGTCCCCCTTTCCAATTGTCTATACAGCGCGTCAAACGCAAGTCCCGTGCCCCTACCGATTACCCCATGAGCTATCCCCGTCTCCGCGTCGGACTCACTACGTGCCACCTCCGCAAGTCTCGGCAAGGCTGTAAATGTAAACTCGCGACCACGATACCCATCCATCCTCATTTGCATAACTTGCTCCGTTTCCGTTTCCGTTTCTGGACTGGACTCTGGACTGGACTCTGGACTGCACGGTGTGGTCGCCTCTGCGGCCCACTGAGGTGCGTTGAAAACTGAATTGGAGAGCTTGCACCGTTTCCGCGGGCCAGCGAATAGCCCTCTCGGTCGCGCATGTTTAGAACGCAAGGGTAGCTTATGAATTGGCTTATATCGGTGTACTGGAGGTGAAATGTTCCATTCGCAGGCCAGGACAGAAAACCGAACCTTTTCTGGGTTCTGGTGCACGCTTAGGGCACTTTCCATAGCATAGCGTACGAAGCTCTCGCGGAGCCATTCTGTAATCTGCGTAACCCTCTTCGTCATGATCCATTCGTTTGGGTTTGCTTCGTGGTACAATCTATTTCCAGCTTGGAATCGGGCCTTGTGGCTGCGTCTTCGTTAATCACTGCATCACTACACCAGCAAAACGAGACATCTATGTAGTCCAAACGTACCAACGGGTGGCTTGCGCCGTGAGCGATTTTTCGTTGACAGGCTCGGCCCTGCTCTTGTGGACAATAAAGTAATCCACGAAGAAGAACTCTTCCAAACTCGGTAGATGCCGCACCAGAAACTGATATAGATGGGCTGGGCAGGCGCCAGAGCGTGAGTCATCTAGGGCACCTTTGCAGGAACTACACGGGCATGGCCCTTGAGGAGGTGTCCACGTATGGGAGAACCGCACCGCCAGTCTCTTGATGTGTTGCAATCCCGTGCAATCGGGTATCGACTCCAGATTCCCGCTTCGTTGATACAAGCGTGCTGGGAGGTATTCCAGGTACACTACGTCGAACGACTTCCCCAAACAGAGAATTTGCCCGTCATTCACCCTCAGCGTGTCTGGCCTGCGGCAGAGCCGCTGCACAACGGTCCACGACTCGTAACATGTTTGCGACAATGTTGCCAGCTGTCGTCGAAGTGTCTTGTAATGTGAAACATCTGCCTTGAAGCAAGGCGCAACCGGTACGAAGCAAACGTCGTGCTTTTCTTTGTCTTCATCATCGGAAAGGACGACTCGAGAGATGTGGTCCGATGCGAATTCTGAACTCGACTGTTGCGTAGCAGTGACTGCAGCTGCTGCCCTCGGCGTCTGCGCTTCCGTCCAGCTCCAGCTCCCTTGACCGGTTTGCAGCCTTACAAAGTGTATCCCAGGCGTTGATAGATAGGCCTCCCATATTCGTTGACGAATCTCGATGGGCAGGAACTTGAAGAGTACAAAGCTTCGATACTCTTCAGGAACGTGGAACTTGATATGTCTTGACATTTCAAATGTGTAGCTCACTTCTCGGAGACCCGAGATAACAGTTGACGATGTCCCAGGATGAGCAGATGAATCGCAAAATATGAGCAGATGTAGGCTTTGGCCACTCCTCGAGGTAATCGGATCCAGCTTTCACCGGAGGGCTGTCGTTCTTATATCGAGAGAGGACTAATGCCTAATTGTTCATGAATCGACAAATTTCGGAGAACTGTAAATAACAGCCCCCGTACGGCAAACGTTTCCACAAGGATTCCAGCAAGTCAAAGTCGCGTCGGGTGATTTGTAAGAAAAGGAAAAAGACGACGAGCACGAAAATAAGAAGAGGAGGGGGAAAAAACAGCACAGGATGAACGGAGTAAAGACAAAGCGGAAGAAATGTATCGAGCGGAGGGTCTGTTGATTAGATTTCATGTCACTTGAGGATGGTCCAACAAGCCTCTTCCTCACTCGGACTGCACGACTTGTGACCATCGTGATGCGCTCTTTCCTACATTTTCAACCGATGCACGACGACGTGGAGTCAGCCTGTGCCTGCCGCAATGCCGAAATTATAAGTGACATGGCAGCTGTACATCTGCGTCCGCCACTGTTAGATTATAGATACTTGAGTTATATACCCAGACGCCATTATTGCTTAGGTACAATCGAGGCATACTGTTGGCCAGAGAAAAATTGACATAATTACACGTAGCTAACAGACACATATTAATGATGTTTTCACGTACAAAACAGGAAGAGGACATACCTCGCTGTACGGAGGCACGCACTGTATGCACAAACGTCCGTCTCCGCGTCGGACTCACTACGTGCCACCTCCGCAAGTCTCGGGGGCCAAAACGCGTTTGCAAGGCCAAGAAACTCCCGTCTATTCAACAAAACACGATTAATATACAGCTTCGAGTAGAATCTGCTACCCGTCTGCCACTCTATATTCTTTCAGGAAACATAAGAGACACCGTACGTTCCCTCACGCCGACTAATTAGGTTCCATGCCCCTTGGGATTGTGCGCTTCCAGCAACACGACGGGCTGGCAATATTGGTCGTCAGGGTAGGCCCAGCGCTTGGGCTCCAACTTGTTGCCAAAACCACGTATGGCGCGTCGCATCCCACTTCTTTCACCATCATTCACCCGTCTTGAACATCGTTTTCGTTCTTTATTTGGCAATCTCAACACCGCCTGTGGCGCCGAGAGCCTTCTTCAAGTCACCTGGAAGGGCTGTTAGTACCGTTTGTGGCCATAAATATCATTCAGGGATCATCCGTGCGTTAACTTACCGTAAATGGCAAACTGACCAGCGGTCAGGGTACCAACCATGAAGAGACGGGCGCCGATACCAGTGTAGGAGCCACGGAGCCCAAGCTCCTTGGCAATCTTGATGAGACGAGAAGTGGTACCCTCACCAGGAGCACCCTTGGTCTTGTTGATCTTGGAAAGCATAGTGTCGGCGGGTTGCGAGACAAGGGCGGCAGCGAAACCAGCAATCAAACCAGAGCCGAGGTTGGCAACAGTCTGCATGCCATCGGAGAGGGACTCCTTGGGGTAAACGCGGAAGACAGACTCGGCGACCTTTTCGAAAACGACAAACTTGGCCATGGTGTAGGGGATCCTTGCATTGGGGTCAGTAACGCAGGTAATACGGGGGATAATGATTGAGGGCAGAGGTCACGTACTGCTTGAACAAGATGGGACCGAAACCAGCGTAGAAAGCACCGAGGCCCTCGTTCTTGAACATCTTGGTGAAACCACCGATAAGACCGTTGGCGTAGGTAGGCTCGGAGACGAGACGGATACGGGTAGCCTCGAGAGGGCAGAGGGCGATATCAGCGAAGAATTCAGCAGTAGCGGAGGAGGCAAGGTAGACAGCAGTGCGGTTCTGAGAGGCGGTCTCATATCCGAGGACGTTGATCCACTGCTGCTTGAAGAACTCGTAACCACCGAACTTGAGGGCACCCTGAAGGAAGTATCCGGCGAAGGTAGGTCCGAAACCAGTCATGAGAGCGCCAGCACCCTCCTTCTGCACGACCTGGCGGAAACCGCCAATCAGGCCACGGTTGTAGGTCTTGGGATCGAGCTGGATACGGGTCTTGACACTATTTTGATGAGAATCCGAGTAGAGTTAGTGAATTGCTTCCAGTCACCATGTGATATCGTCGGCGTCTGATCGACAATCGCGAGGTCATGTCGCGGCCGCTCCGTGGACACATGGAGTTGCGCGAGCCACTGCCATGCCGATGACTGGCACAGCGACTACCATTTTTCGGGGGGCTTGAATCAACATACACATCGACGGGAGTCAAACCACCGTGAGTGACAGAGCAGCACACGGCACCAGCCAGCGCAAAACGGGAGTACAGGGCCAGGCCGGAGAGCTTCTGAGGATCAGCGGCCTTGACATTCTGGACGATGGCATCGACCTTGGTCGAGCCAGTGGATTTCGCGTCGCTAGCCATTGTGAAGGATAACGAAGACTAGGGAACAATTCTTCAGAACAAGCTGAAGACGTTGTACGGAGTGGAGATGATGAGACGCGCGAAGATAGGAGTCGTGAAATCGACGTGTGATGCACTGATGACAGGTGAGAAGGAATAAGGAAGCCTGGCGAAAATTTTGGCTTTGAGGTCTTTTTTCGGCTTGGCGGTGACACGGGGGAAGAGGGAAAACGTCAGCGAGCTAATCCAAGGGCGGGTTCCTGCGAAAGAAAAAAAAGAACGACCCAAGATCGGAAACAATCGGGTGCTCCCATTGGCGAGACGACCAACGCATGCGCCACGTCAGAGGGGCCAATTCCAACAACTCAGCCACTTCTGCGCGGCAGAACCTGTGGCTTTGCGGCGATCTCCTTACATACTCCGTAGGTACAGTACCTATGTAGGTACTCCGTCTTTTATTATCAAGAAGCTTTCAACCGCTCCATCTCGGTCCGTCGGCCTTATGTATGTTATCGCTCGGGCTAGCGTTGCCGAGTCGCGGGAATCGACAGCTGCTCAGCTCAGCTTTCTCTCATTTCTACCTTCGTCCGTGCTGCTGGGCTTGCACCGGTACGACTTTGGCGATTGCCGGCGACATCAGATCGGACGAGAAGGTATTCACCCGCCTCAATTCTCGTGGTCGTTCATTCAAGGAGGAAGGGGGGGGCTTCCTTAATAACCCAGGTGACATAAACATAAGAAAGTGAAGTGACGGTCTCGGCAGCCCCGTTCGTAGTCTGATAGTTGGCGTGTATTCGCCATATTTTAAGTTTCCATACGGCGTAGGATCGACGAGCATTCGAGAAGTCTGCCCATTGTCAAAAACCTGCTTACATATCATCTCACGATCTGCTGCGCAGCAAGGACTGACAAATCGCTGCGCCAAACATGTTCACGAGCTTGCGGGATCTTTCATCTGGCAAACTACCCTGGGCTCAGTGGGCTGCATGGAGCGCCGGGAAGCGGATCAGTCGCTGAATAATAATTGAAATCATGGAACCGCACAGAAGGAGATCTGCCTTTGAGATCTAGGTACATATGTACAATTTCAGTTCAGCGCATTTGTCACGGGTCGAACGTCGTTCATCGTCGGAAGGATTCATCAATCATCATGCACTCCCCCACGAAGTAGGTACCTATTCATCATCATGCGACGGTCCCTCACCGATTGACGAGCCGACGAACAAAGTCTAAGTACATATGTACATACTTAGATTGGCAGAAAGAAACACAACACGCACACTATTCGTTCAGATGAGCATACAGAGTACGGAGTATTGAGTTAGTGCACAACGCCGACCGAACCGGCAGAAACGAAGCTGTTTCTCGGACCTTGAGACCATCCGGTAGCCAAGCCCGAGGCCATGACGACATGGGCATCCATCGCGCAGGGACTGGCTTAAAGTCCGTCGGCCGCGTTGGAGAAGTTGTGGTGCTGTGATTGGGTTCTCTTGACACAACGGGGCCCATAGGCGCCATTCTCGAAGCAAGCAGCCACCTTTCACTTGGCAACTGCACACATCATACATGAGAGCAACGTCAAACATTGGTCGTCTCGGGAAGCCAAACAAAGTGATGACGGTCCACGGGAGTGAGTGTAAGCCTCACCTTATTGCGGGCGGCAGTCCAAATTTGGGAGGACAACTCCAAGACTCTCTTCTAGGCTGGCTTCCTCTTCTCGCGAACCCACGGGAAGGGTCGAATGCTTCATCTACCTGTAACACATGGAGTAAGCACACGTAGACACGCGACAAGTTCGGCACATCCTCTTCATCCACGGTTGCAACCTCTGTCTCCACTTGGATCGGCCATTGCGACTCGCGACTCGCGAGTCTCCGCTGATGCGCTATGAAGCATCCATCTTTAGCAGGACCATGACGCCGCTTTAGCTCGACGGTATGGCCGCGTTGGCAAAAGAAGACAAAGTCAATGCTGTCATCGGTCGTCCGGATATAGGCAAAGATTCATATATAACGCGGCAATCCAACCGCCAACGACGTGAAACGATGCCAGATTGACATTGTACCTGATTTCATCGGTTTCCGGTTTTCGCACACCTCTTCGCATCTAATACACCAAATCTTGGCCATTGAGCTTTCCACAAACCGCACTTTACATCATGTCGACCGATTACAAATTCGAAGGATGGATGGGCCTCGACGCCGACTCTGCCAAGGGTAACATGGTATGGCAGGAGTATGAGCCCAAGCCCTGGGAAGAGACCGATGTTGATATCAAAGTCACCAATTCCGGCATTTGTGGCTCAGACCTTCACACGCTCCGTTCTGGATGGGTACGTTTATCTTTGTGCACTCCCGAACCTCCCGCACACGCACATCACGCAATTCCCAGACCAAACCGCTAATGGGATATCTTCGAACAGGGCCAAACTCCCTACCCATGTGTTGTGGGACACGAGATCGTCGGCGTAGCTGTTCGCGTCGGTTCCAAGGCCGAGGGCGGCATCAAAGTCGGGGATCTCGTTGGTGTTGGCGCTCAATCAGATTCTTGTCTCGGCCGCGACGGACCTTGCAATGAGTGCAAAACCGATTCTGAAAACTACTGCACAAAGGCTATTCACACATATGGTTCAGTGCACCGCAATGGCGGCAAAGGATATGGTGGCTACGCACTATATCACCGTTGCCCATCGCATTTCGTCATCAAGATTCCCGATGGTCTAGCACCCGAACACGCGGCCCCCATGCTTTGCGGCGGTGTTACTGTCTATTCACCGCTGAAACACTTCGGAGCTGGCCCGGGCAAGAAGGTTGCCGTCGCGGGTGTCGGCGGCTTAGGCCACTTTGCCGTTCTTTTTGCCAAGGCCATGGGCGCCGATGAGGTTGTAGGTATTTCGAGAAAGGCCAGTAAGAAGCAGGAAGCTTTGGACCTCGGATGTGATGACTACATCGCCACCGAGGACGACAAAGATTGGGGCAAGAACAACGCCCGCCGATTCGACCTCATCATTAGCACTATTTCCTCAGAAAAGGTACATCCCAGGGCTCTCGTTCCCAAACTCGTTTGACGCATCATGCTAATAATGATTTGCTTGATTAGATGCCATTGAGCGATTATCTGAATACGCTCAGTCTAGACGGTACCATTGTTCAGGTTGGCGCTCCAGAGGGACCCATTCCATTGAGCGTCTTCAACATTATTCCCGGACGCCGACGCATCGCCGGTTCAGCCATTGGAAGCCCACAAGAGATTCGAGATATGTTCCAACTGGCAGCTGACAAGAATGTCAAACCGTGGGTTGAGAAGCGTCCTATGAAGGACGCCAACCAAGCTATTGTTGACTTGGAGGATGGCAAGGCAAGATTCCGATACGTCCTTCAAAACTAAAGAAGTCGCTTGCTGGGTCTCTTTCTTCAACAAAAAAAATTTATTTATCTGTCGACGTATGTAAGGTGATGGTTAGAAAAAACACAACAAGCACACCGGAGGACGTTGTGGGTCTTACGTATACGTAGCACATTTGTGATACATACCTAGGTAGCTCACGAATTCATGTACATTTTATAAACTGCAACCACGGGAAAGATTCCTCATCACATGTGACCTGATTCAGCTCGATCGTACGGTAACTCCACAAGTAGCCCCCAAGGCACCGGGGACCCGGCAAATCACATGACGCATCGTACGGCTGGAGGGGGTAGTTGCGAATCGGCGTAAGCGTAACTTTATAAGTTGCGCTTTGTTACAGCTCGCTGCATGATGTGTCGATCGTTTGCATGACAAGATTTGATTCCTCCGCACGGCCGGCACTGTAGAAATGACAGATGCGTGAAAGAAGATGGCCATAACGTTTCGAAAAAAATTGACCACAGGCTGTCCTCGCCAGCCGCGTTGACAACGGCGTGGAGGCGTAAAAGGGAGCGACACGAAGGCGTTGTCTATGATCTAGGTTACTAGGTAGGTATCACCACGGCGATGGCGATTGTGCAACTAAGAAGAAAAGCCACGAATCGTTGATAGAGCATCGATGTGTGCTGCCTGGACGCATGATAATACCTGACCGTCATATGCACGAGAGAGGAGCCGGTGGATGGGTGATGGACTCGCACGAGGCTGCTACCCTCGTATTCTCGTCGCACATATTGGGAAGGCACTGTGTGAGTCTGTGACGCAGGCTCGCAGCTACCTACCTAAAGGTACCTCCTATCCCGCAGTACCCCCCAGTGCCCCCACACCAACCCCCGCTCCACATCGCACTGCGCAGCATGACTTGCTCCTTCCCTTTCAGCCCCTCTTCCGGCCCGACGGACAAGCCCTTGCTACCTACAATTCTCTTCCTTCCGGGCGGACAAGCCCTTGTGATTCCCTGTTTCCCGCTGTCATCGCTGAAATCACCAAGCAGGGACAGCAGCCGATTCAGGTACATACCTACTTCGTACCATGGCAAAAGCCCATGTTATGAAGCGAGTGGCAACCGCGTATGTGGCTGCGGTTTTCAATTCACGCAGCCCGGATACTCACCTGCGGTCACGGGGTATGTATAATGTGGCAGAAGCCATTTGTGCGGTAGCCCGTAATAAAAAGAGAAGTACGGAGTAGAATTTTTGTGTCTCATCTCCGCGACGTGCTGATACCTATCTTCTGGATGCAGGTCTCCCAGGTTTCTTGGTTTAAGGATCCGTCACTTGTCCAATCACAGTGCGTTGGACAACAGCCACGTTGGCGACACCGCAGTAGGTAGGTACTCCGTGAGTCCGTACCCTATCTGCATGTGCGCCTCACGCTACCCATGCCCGGTTCTAAAAGGCTGGATGACGACTCTCAGATGCAGTTGGCCATCTGTTTGAGCTTGAGAGCCATCTTCGCGAAGAGAGATCAGAGGAGAGAGGTTGCCCCAGAAGTGACGCTAGCTCAACAATTTCCCAGGCATTCGAACAAGAAGACTTCTGGGCCCTGGAGCCTCGGAAATAAAGCCCGTCGCTATGATCGACCCATGTGATCTTCTGATGGCGAGCAAATGTATCGCTCACATCAGGATGAAACTCCAAGACATCGACTCATGCGCTCATTGGAAGCTGAAGAGGATTCTAACTTCTATCAGTCAGCGCCTGCATCCATTTGGAGGGTCTTGAACGAATCATTCACTACCGTCACAAGCCGCGTAAGACAGCCCTATGTGTTGATTGGGATGGATCATGGGCAAAGACGACAGGACAAGATGCACCGCTTCGGAGACAGCATACAGGCGCTGAAAATGGGTAGTTGCCCGGGCCCAAGCCGCCCAACAGCCATGTCTCTGCTGACCTCGTGCAAAAGAATCCGAGTGGCTTGAAACCTCGCGGGGCAAGTGACGGTGCGTCAAACTGACAGCTGGTGATATCCCTGTTAGCTCCAGCGAAATGAGGAGATGGATCGTATCGTCGCGACTTGCCAGTCGGATGACAACGCCGCTTCCTGGTCTATGCTCCTCTGGCCTCTTTGAAAATCGACGGCATCCTTTGGTGATGATTGAATCATTGCCACATTTTCAGGGGAAGTCATCGGAAAACAAGGTCTGACTTGTAACTTGTTACTGTAGGATGGTGGCTGACTGAACAATAGGTAAATGATAAATGGTCGTTCAGGGGATGGGAAGGGGGGTTGGAAGCGGCGAGCTACCGGCATGGTGGAGTCGCGGTTGTTTCTAATTTGAGACCCTTCCGAGCTCTGAACCCTCATGTACATACAGAGTACATACATACTCCGCCACATGGGACATAGCCTATTAGGAGCGTATCACGATCAATGTCCGATCTGTTTGGCCGCGGCGCTGGGGACCCTGGGGCAAGGTCTTGACCACGAAGACGGCCAGCCACGAGGTGGTAGCCGGATCCACAAGAGAAGCGACAACGGAAGCGACACTGAAGCGGCATTGAAGCGCCATGGACGTAACCCTCGAGAGCGCGTACCTGGGGCCCCTTGCTTTCCGAGATCCGACCTATCAGCGATTTAGCTACCGCTTCCCGGCGTCAACGTTTATGACCCCTTGGGCCCTTTCCTTTCTTTGGCAAGCCATCCGTGAATCGTGATAGGTACAGACAGTCAGACTGCAGTGGACGACGACGCCCGGGGTTCGGCACCTATTGGCGTTCTCTGGCGAAATCTCTCGCTAACCTATGGCTTTAGCGCTCGGTTCTTTAGCTTGGGCGCTTCTGTTCCAAGACATCTATGATCTACCTACCTAGGATGCAGCTGTTGTTCTTTATTTCTTTTTGTTTCTTGCTGGCGATGAAAAGGACCCACGTAAACCGTCTCAAAACGTTCGGCTGCATGAGGTATTACTGCCTGCCATTGGCGCGGGCAAAGGGAGGCGCGTCGAGGCGAAGCTTGCGGCGTCAGTGCGTCCTGTCAGGTCAGTGGGCGAGAAAAAACTGCAGCGACAGTCTCATTGTTTCCCAGCCAAGCAACATCCAAGGTGGCTGGCGTGGAACTGTCGACCAGCTCGCTGCAGCCTGCAACAGCCCATTACCTATTACTAGCCTATGTACGGAGTAGGTAGGCATGCCTTTCCTCGGCATCTGAGGTAGGTACATATGTACCTATCTTGGCTGGTCATGGTGGGGAACACAAAAAAGAGATGCACCGAGTGGCACTCAGACACGACGTCTGTTGGGCGGATGGCAGTCCAGAACGCCAAGCAGGTTTTTATACACGCCCCTATCATTTGACGACACGGACCGCTGCCAGTTCTCAGTGCTCAGTGCTCACTGTGATGAAGAAGAAAGCAGGGTGACTCAGGAGCTGGAGAATCGGGCCTCGAAGGGCCTCGGCGCCAACGTCGAGCACACGAGTCCACGACCAAGGAAAAGAAAAGGATCCTCGACCGCGGCCACTGACTTATCCCGATGTACGTACTCCGTAGGTACTGTACTTACCTACTACTCAGTCGTCTGGTGGATGCCGATGTCGTAGGATGCCTGAATGAACCTTGCCAATCCTGCTTTCCGAGCGTCCACCCCCCGGATGCACAAGATGGGGATGACGGGGTTGGCCATGGCTGGCCAGGGGTTGCTGACGGCATCTCGTATTATCCGTGTTTGTCTCCATGGCACAATCGGGTGCCCCTGGCTACATGCATGCATGGATGAGTGCACGCACATGTGGTGTAAGTCCGGAGCTACTTGGGCCCAGCCCAGCCGATCATGATAAAAGGGACGGCATGCCTTTCGACATGAATCCTCGAATCTTAGTTCTTGTTCACTTCGTCTTGCTCAACATTCGTTCCCGTCCAATCGTCTCTCGTTACCGTACAAGGAGGGAGTCTTCGCTTTGGGTTCCAAGAAAAGTCTTTCGTTGAATATATCTCCAAACCCATCAAGACTATCAAGACCCATACGCAGCGTATCTCCAGAAGACAACGATGAAGACAGTCGTTATTCTCGGCGCCTTCGCCGCCTCGTCTGCGGCGTGGAAGTATCCCGACTGCGACTCCGACAACTGCTTCCGAGCCTTGAGCAAAGACGGCCTGAAGAAGGAGGCTGAGTCTTTCTGCTTCTCATGGTTGAGCGGCACCACGACGGCGCCTGCCTCTATCCCCGCCGACTTCCAGAATTGCGATGTCCAAGCCGCCAGCTCTGCTTGCTCTTGCATCACTTACACAGCTACTCACACCACTGGTGTAGCGACCACGACTACAGAAGCTCCCGTCCAGCATACCACCACTACGTCTACCCATGAAGAGCCAACCACAGACTGTGAGACCACGCCTGTTGAGGAGCCAACGACGGACTGTGAGGACAATCCTCCACCTCCTACAACTCATGTTGAGGTGTCAACAACCCCTCCTACAACTCATATTGAGGTGTCAACGACCCCTCCTACAACTCATATTGAGGTGTCAACAACCCCTCTTACAACTCATATTGAGGTGTCAACAACCCCGACAGTCAGCCATGAGGAGCCTCATGTCACCACAGCCAGCAGCAGCATCAGCAAGGGCACGAGTGAGGAACTGTCAACTCCATCTACCTATGCTTCCTCAAGCACCAGTGCTCGTCTCACCACCACTATTTCTCTTACCACCACTGAGCATGTTACCACTAAGACTGAGGAGCCTACGATGCACACCAGCCAGCCTGACCAGACGACGACCGATTACACGACCAAGTGGACCACTTCCACCGTCTGCACGACCAAAATCCACACCATTACTTCTTGCCCTCCTGAGGTCACCGAGTGCCCCGGTCGCGGCCACACCACCATCATCACCGAGACCATCCCCATGTATACCACAGTTTGTCCCGTCACGGAGCCTCACTCTGTTCCTACCAGTGTGATTCCTGCGTCTCCTTCTCCCTCCCTGCCACACCAGGACGGCACGACGTCGACTTACCTCACCACGCATACCTTCACCATCACGGCTTGCCCTCCTTCCGTGACAAACTGCCCGGTTGGCAAAGTTACCACGACGGTCTATCCTACCGGTGTCGTCACTGTGCCCGGCGGAACCCCGCCGGCTCATTCTACTAGCCCTGTCGATGTGCATTCTCCTCCACCTGGCATGCCAACAGTCATTCTTCCTCCTCCGGTTCACTCGATTGGTACTGTTTCGCACCCTGGGCCTGCTCCGTCGTCCGGTGGTTCTCCTCCTGCTCCGTCCGGTGGTTCTCCTCCTGCTCCGTCGTCCGGTGGTCCTCCTGCGGAGTCGAACTACCCATCTTCTCCCGCAGAGTCCCACCATCCTCACCCTCCTGCTCACTCAACTGGTGGCTCACCTCCTTCTGGAGAGTCGAACTACCCTCAGCCTCCCCCTCAGTCAACTGGCGGACACACTCCTCCCGGCGAGTCGAACTACCCCCCTCCCGCTCAGTCGGTTCCTACTGGAGGTATTCCTACGGGCGAGACCCCTGTCATCCCCACCGGCGTCGCCCCCACGGGACCCAATCCTCCCGTTGTTACCGCTGCCGCCGGCCGATTCACTGGCAGCTACAAGACAGTTGCCGCCGTGGCTGGTCTTGCCGCCCTCTTCCTCTAAAGGGGAAGCGCATAAACGAATTTCTCTTTCCTTTCTTTTCTGTCCTTTTTGCACTTTCTTCAAAGCTTGCACCGAATTCCCCCACAATTGGGCACGACACGATTTTTTTCACGGTTTGTAAATACAAATAATAGAACGGAAGGGGTTTTATTTCTGGATTGAAATAACACGATGGATGACTTTGACTGTTTTGCGTGGATCTTGAGCACCGGAAAGGACAGGATAATGGGCTGGGATATGCCCATTGGATGTTACATCGGGACCGCTTAGTAGTCTTTAGTATTTAATTGAGCACCTATGTGGTTGACTCCATCTGTATGCTTATTCAGGTGTGCCGTACTCCGTATATTGTAATGCTTATGGTTTCTGGGCTCGTTGTTCAACCATTGGCCGTCACTCATCAGTATGTGCGTGTCGCTAGTAACTACCAGGTACCTCTCTCTCTACTCAGTGCCTCGGTATAAACTTGTTTTACTTTTAGCCCACGAATTGACTGGACGGCCAATTGACAAACGATCACGGCGCAATGACTACTTTAGGATTAGAGGTACCTAATAAGTCTACGTCGCGATGCACCTGCACCGCTCGTTCTACATGTGTAGGTAGTACCTATGTACATACACAAACATACACATACCCGGGCCTGGAACTGAGACAACGAACCAGCACGGGGCCCCCCCAAAAAAAAAGTCATGTCATATTGCAGTTTCTGTGCCATCTCGACTGCATGTATACCTATAGGTATGTAAATAGGTTACAGGTACATACCTAGCTTCTCACGAGTCACTAGTGACCAAAAAAAAAAAAGAAGGCCAGAGAGACAAAAGAAGAAGCAAGAAAGTAAATAAACAAAAAGAAAGGAGCCATGTATGTGTAACTCCGTACCTACCTACCTACCTAAGGTACCTACCTAATCAGAGAAACACCATAATTATCCACCGCGCTTAACTCACCAGGTACATTAGGTAGGTACCTCATATTCCATTTTTCCATTTATGCATGACATGATCGGTCCGGCACCCCCCGCCCGGGATCAGACTCGTTTGTGCTCTACCTACTCCGTATAGCCTAGGTACCTACTCCGTATACATACATGCATATGTACATAGGTATACCTACATGCTATAGCCTACCTATGTAGCAGCTACCTAACAAGCGAGCACATCTCGGAGAGCACTCGGATTTCACCCTTCCTTTCAAGACAAAGGAAATAGTTTGGCGGAGCCGACCTCCAGCATTATTGTTGCATGTCGTGTCGTGTACGTAGCTCTCCGTACTCTTTACCTCCGTATGTATTTGTGTTTTGTTTCGGCGATGTATCGGTGAATGCGCTGGTCGCTTGGCGGGCCAATCATTGCGTTGTACGGAGGAGATAGATCTGGGCTGTGGTGAATCTGATCACTGATCGGGCCGAATCGCTATGTATACTTACATACGGAGTACGGCGTACTCCGTACGCTGAGTCTTTACTGAATCCATCGAGATGGACAATGCAGCGGCTGCGATGCGGCATATTCCGTAACACGAAGTTGAGGTGAAGATTTCCAAGGGTCCGATATAGGTAGGTACCTATGTACATACTCCGTATGTAGGTACATATGTATGTACATATATATGTAGATCATAGGCGTGTGCGGGGGTTGGGGTTGGGGGGGCAATCAGTGATCACTCCTAGGTTAGAACTTAAGGTACCTACAGACCTATGTAGGTAGGTACCTTACAGCCTTTTCTCCATGGGTGTGGCGCGTCCATCGTCATTGTGAAGCAGTGTGTAATGTAATGATGATGATAGATGAAGATCTAGAATCTGACCACCTGTGCGGAACAGAGAAGGCTATGTACATGAGGGCAAAAGCCCTAAGGAACTACCAGTCGCTAAGAGGACAGATGATGCCTAAGATGTGAGGCTGCAACATCCAACACCGCCCCCAGCTGAACATCTGAGAGCAGATGATACAAAAGAAAAAGGAAGATTCCAGACGAATGTCCTGTACATTGTTAGAATCTGGCTTTGGAGTGACTGTATCACGTTATCTATCACGTGATCCACAGCCATCCGGTCACCTATGTCATATAAGTATCCACGGATTCCTCCAGTTCTAGATCTGATAGTTGCTCCTTCAATCAACTTCTTCACCTTTGATCCTCACGGTTTAACAGGTTATGAGCCCGGATGCTTTTGGGCTGAATAAGCTAAGTTTCCTCATTCTACCTTATACACCCCAAAATTGCGCAATTCCCACTGCGTGAGGACTAACCCGATGTCATCCATATTCTGTATCATCGTCAACGATTCCTCGTTTGAATGATGCTTTCGAATACGGGAAACATTCGAAGAAGTTTTCGAGCGGTTGCAGGATGGCTGCAGGACCAAAAGTGGCTGATTGGTTCAGTGGCTGAAAGCGGCCTGAATCTATGGCTTACAGGATTGGTCTAAACGTGGGCTTTAGTCAAGCATCGTCATCGAGTTTTTCGGAAGTTCTTAGCGTTGACCTTAATTGAGCAACTCGGAGCTTCCGGATAGTCCAAGTGTTGGTCATAATAGCCAACGCCTCGAAATTTTTAGGATGGTTGGGCGCAGGCCGCAACCGGTCAACGTCCCAACCACTCCGCCGTCCTTGCCTACAATCGCAACTCGCTAGTCCCAAGACTACTCATGCAGTCTGAACAATGGCGGAAGTCAGAAAATACGAATGCGGAATGGTCTCGAATGTCCTCGCGTACGTCACACTTGGCAACTCTGTCCTTGCGTGGGCATGTCAGAGTCTATGTCCGGAACCAAACTATTCGTCTTCATAGTTTTCATCCCGGACACCAGAGCCAGCTGGTCACTTGGCACTTCTGTCCTTGCGTGGGCATATCAGAAGCTGTGTCTATGACGAAACTATTTGGTTTCATAGTTCTCGTTCCGGACAGTCAGCTTGTCACTTGGAACTTCTGTCCTTGCGTAGGCATATCAGAAGTTTTGTCTATGACGAAACTATTTGTTTTCATAGTTCTCGTTCCGGACATCACAGTCAGCTGGTCACTTGGCACTTCTGTCCTTGCGTGGGCATATCAGAAGTTGTGTCTATGACGAAACTATTTGGTTTCATAGTTCTCGTTCCAGACAGTCAGCTTGTCACTTTGAACTTCTGTCCTTGCGTAGGCATATCAGAAGTTGTGTCTATGACGAAACTATTTGTTTTCATAGTTCTCGTTCCGGACATCACAGTCGGCTGATAACTTGGCACTTCTGTCCTTGCGTGGGCACGTCAGAAGTTGTGTCTATGACGAAGCGATTAGTCCTCGTTCTGGATATCAACTCATCTGGTATCTTGGCAACTTCATCTAGTACAAGACAGTATTTCTATAACGGGTCTATCACCGTCTACTTGTCCCGTTTTCGCCAAACTCGCTTTGTTCTCTACTCTATCCTGTTCTCGCCGAACGCACTTTCTTGTCGCTACTCTACCCACATTCACAATCTCTGCTCCTATTCTGTTCTTCATCCCTACGGCACGTCGGCAAAATGACCAACCAGTCAGTTTCCAGCTTTGCGGAGAAGCCTCAGCCTCTCGACACCTCCGCTAACTGGATATCTTGGGAGAGATCCATGACCGACGTCCTGAAATTACAAGGCTATTCCGATCTTCTCAAGGGACAACGTAACTCCAAGTGGAAAGACCCGGAAGGGCTCTCTCCACGACGATTGCGCCGAGAGAAAGAGGACTGGGCAAAAAGACAGGAAGCAGCATGTGCTCTCATTGTGACGTGCTGCGGTTCCGCAGCCCGCGACATTTTGACCGCGGCTCCGAGGATCGAGGTAGCTGTCTATCTTCGCGAGCTACGTAAAAATTATCGGCCGAAGGGTAACGCTGAGGCGGCCTTCCTTTTTGACGACTTTATGGACAGTTACAGGCTGGACAAGTGCAAGAATATCGCAGATTATGCGGAACAGTTGTCCAGGGCAAGAGACAACATTCACTCGTTCCAAAGCAGTTGGAATATACCTGACGCCCAACTCATATGTCGATTCATGAAAGGCCTCACTCCCAACTATAAAACTTGGAAGTCGTCATTCTGGCTCCAGAACAACCTTGCGCCTACCAAGAGTAAAGATGGCTCCGAATCTGATGGCATCACATTCCGCGAAGTCGTTCAACTAGCACAAAAGGAAGAAGTACTTCAGGGTCAGAATGAGACTGAAGAGGTTCATGCACTTAGTGCTCATAGTGGACAACCTATCTGTGATCATTGCAAGAAGCCAGGGCATCGCAGCTCAAACTGCTACATCAAGTTCCCGGAAAAGAAGCGTGCTCGCAACGAAAGGAAGGCCAAGCGAAATGAGTTAAAAACAAAGCAGACATCTGGTCCTTCCTCTTCCGAGTCGACCACTCAGCAGCCCCTGCCTAACAATAGTAACCAAGGACTGATTTCTTGGGCACCGCCAACCGACATCGGAATATGGTGCGGTGTGAGTTTCGCGCCTGCCACTGCCGCCGTCGCTAATGACAAAGGCCATCTGGCTCAAAGATGGGTCTTGGATAGCGGTGCGACTCAACACGCATCTTGTCAGATTGGTTTCTTCGTGCGCGACACCTTGCGTCCTTACACCGGCCCTGCTGTGAGCGGTTACGGTGGTACCAGCAACAAGGCTCAGCAAATCGGCACTGCTATTCTCCCCTGTCGTACGAACTCCAGTCTAATTTACCTTACACTTCCCAACACCCTGTATGACCCAAATTCCGCCTGCAACTTGGTGTCACACTCGCAACTCAGGGCCAACGGTACTAAGGTACATTTCGCCGACGACAGATTCGTCCTAACCACCGCGTCAGGTCCTATCTATGCTAAGGAGAGCCATGGTCTGTACTGGTTCCAACTCGAGGATGCCGCGTTCACGAGATCTCACACATCTTCGGCCTTCCCAGCCTACGCCATTAAAGACGAGTGGCTCGCCCCATGGCATGCCCGCATGGGTCATCTAGGCGAGGACAATCTCAAGAAGCTTATTAACATGTCTTCCGGTATGAGGCCACTGCCTAAGTCTTGCCTGTGCCTTAGTTGCATCAAGTCTAGGCTGAGAGAGCTCCCGCACTCCAAGCCCGCAACACCTGGGACCTACCCCTTAGAATTCATACACACAGATATCGCCGGTCCACTCCCGGTGACTGGATATGGGGGAGCTCGCTACTGGGCAACATTCGTGGATGACTTTACCGGCTGGACACAAATCACACCCTTGAGACAGAAATTAGAGCTATCAGACGCTCTTTTCTCCTGGCTCAACCTCGTTGAACGTCCGGAACGACGCTGTCATCGGATCCGGCTTGACCAGGCTGGCGAGAATACGTCCTCAGAGTTCACCGCCTCCTGCCGAAGTTCGGGCATTGATCTTGAGTACACAGCCACTGACCAGCACCAGCAAAACGGCGTCGCCGAAGTTACGAATCGCATCGTCCTTGAAAGAACACATGCAATCCTTAACGATTCAGGGCTTCCCCTCACCTATTGGCCTTTTATCGCCGAGTCAGTCGCTTATCTCAAGAACAGAAGCCCCCATAGCCGACATGATAAGACTCCCTATGAAGGATGGTATGGAGATAAACCTGATCTCGCGCACATTCGAACGCTCGGCTGTAAGTGCTATGCAAAGAACACTGGCCAGCGGGAGAAATTGAGCGCACCAAAGGCATCTGCCTGCCGCCTTCTCGGATATCGGGGAAGTCGCATATATCTTCTTCTTAGAGAAGACAATGTGGTTATTAAGTCATCAAATGTCGTTTTTGACGAGCAACACTGCAATTCTAAGGAGTGCGACCCCGTTGAGCCCTCCACCTCAGCCAAAAGACCTCTTGATGTTGTTTCCTCACACCCTGCCAAGAGAGTGCTTGCGCCTTCACATTCGGCCTTTCCTCCCGCGTCTGAGCCTGGGGGAGAAGTTGACGACTCATCCGAGGTTCCATCGCCGCCTTTACGCCCGCCAACCCCTTCTGCCTTACAGCCTCTGTCCAAAATTGACGTTGAACCCGATGGTTCCTCTCATGACATCCCGTCTCAAGACCCTTCCGTACAAAGTTCAATCCCGTTTTCAAATCCAAGCGCACCACCTCAAGACGACTCATCTATCAGCGATCATATACCTGACTCCGAAGATTCCCGCCTACCATTTCGGTCGACCCGCGGCAAATATCGAGACAATACCGTACAACGCTATGGCTACAACCTCCTTTTCGCGGTCTTAAGCTCTATTATGTTAGTCTCCGACACCAATGTCATCGAACCCAAATCCTTGAGACAAGCAAAGAAAGACAAAGCATCTTGGGATCGATGGTGCAAAGCAATGAAAATGGAATATAACTCACTCCACACCAATAACACCTGGACGCTAGTACCTCGACCGGCACACCAGAGAGTCCTGGGCGCGAAGTGGGTGTTCAAAATCAAACGTGGTCCGTCTGGAGAGATCATACGATACAAAGCACGTTGGGTTGTACGTGGTTTCGAGCAAGAAGAGGGCGTGGACTTCCAGGAGACGTTTGCTTCGGTAGTAAAGCCAATGAGTTACAAAGCGATATTCGCAATTGCCGCTGCATTGAACTTGGAATTACACCAGATGGACGTTAAAACCGCGTTTCTTTATGGATTGATCAACGATCTGGTGTATGTCGAACAACCGGAGGGACTTGAGGACGGCTCAGGTCGTGTATGTCGGCTCAATAGGGCGCTGTATGGCCTGAAGCAATCGCCTAGGATCTGGTACGAGACCTTGTCTGCCTACCTGGCCACTTTGGGTTTTAAGCCACTTACATCCGACCTTGGGGTGTTCTTCAAAGGCAACCTTTATATTGCCATTTATGTTGATGATCTTCTCATCGCTGGCCCTAGTCTTGACGAGATTGCGGCCCTCAAGGCTGCTCTTTCAAAGCGCTTTGAGATGGAGGACCTTGGAGAATGTCACTTCTACCTTGGCATGGAGATTGTTAGAGATCGCCCAAATCGTACCATCCGCCTCAACCAAAGAGCCTATACACAAAAGATTTTGGGGGAGTTTGGGATGGTGGGCTGTAGCAAGAAGGTATCAACACCAATGTCCACCGACACTAGACTTGACAAAGCGCCAGAAACCTTCAATGCTACTGAGCAGGATCGCTCTTGGTACGCCAAAGCTATTGGTTCGCTGATGTACCTAATGCTTGGCACCCGCCTGTGAGAAACGTATAACCACCCGTTCCGCCCATCAAAGGTCAAGTGACCAAGTTGCACGTCTGCAGCTTGATCAAGGTTATATAGTGCATTGTCACAGCTGCACAGACGGC
>SRQH01000469.1:0-22626 GCA_018360345.1 Claviceps sp. LM84 group G4 | reverse complement strand
GGTGTCGCTCAATTCTTCTGGAACTAAATAGTTCACTTCTAAGCTACAGTTCTTCACCTCCATGTCACCAATAAATACGAGACCAAGTAATCGTAGGTACCTAATGTATGTTGCCCCGTAGGTACCTTAAGAGGTACCTCTACGTTTCAAGTCAAGGCCCCCACATCAACATCTGGGTCTTTCCAGAGTCGCGCTCGATGATATGGCCATGAAAAGAGGCGAAAAAAGGATTGAAACGTGTAAACGGCAGGCTCAGATACCTGAACACGCGATACTATCTCGTTTGGGCATGGTTTTGAGGTGTTTTGGGCGTTGTGGAAAAAAAAAGGAATTTAGAATTGATAGTTTGGCCGCGTTGGTAATTTGATGGAGCATGTCTAATGGTGGGCCGTACAGGTCCACAAACCTGCATAATTTCCACAAGGTAATCCCGTGCCAAACTTCCTTAAGTGAGACCTCTATAGCTGGGATGAAGCAGAGATTGCTGGCCACGATAGGGATGTTCCGCAATGCAAGTCGTCTGAAAGGGCGCTGCCACATTGAACGAAAACTCTGCAATTGCGTCCATCTTGTTCTCTTACCTAGCTGTCATCAACCACAAGTCCACAACACACAATATCACACAAGTTCTACTACACGTCTCACCATCTACGCACCTGATGTCTCAACGCCGCCCATTACAAGAGGTTGTCCCCAATCTCCTCCCGTCACAACGCCCTAAGCTAGGGCCAAAGCCACAAAGCCAAAGCCGCTCTCACAACGAAACGAGCCTGTAATATCACCAAGCCGCCTGTCAAAAATATACAAAGAACGTATAGTGATAAAAAACGGCTTGAAGTGCTAGCCTATCTGGCCCAACATCAGGTCTACAGACTACAGCCCACTCTGCGGACCAGGCAAGCGGGGAGACTGGAGACCAGTTACAATTCATGAAGCCTCTGATCACTTTAACATCTCGCCCAACACGGTCACGATCAAAAATTGGAAGAAGCGACAGAACCTGATTCTCAGTCGTGATCGTGTGCCGACCAACAAAGCTGAGTGGCCAGAGCTGGAGTCTGAGCTGTTCCAGGCGTTCTTAACTCAACGTAGCAACAACAAGATTTGTACTGTCTGAAAAGCCCAAGCGTTCTTTACTGCTTTATATCCCGACTCAGGAGTCAGCGGGTATGTTTTTATTTTCGAAAGGCTTCCGTAACAGGCACAACATTTCACGGCGACGCATCACCAAGCAAGCAGGCTACAAAGCGACCAGAACAGTACATTAAAATTGTCAACTTGTTTCTGAGATCCATCCGACGGGTCACCAGTATGTAGAACGCAACGCCTTCTTGCTAGGTACTGTCGCTCGCACCGAAATCTTCCATCGTACTTTTCGCCACCGTTTTCCAAACCATCTTATTTTGAGGACTTTCTTATAGCAGGAAAGTCGGTTTCTGGCAAAATAAGATGGTATGGAAAACGGTGGCGAAAGTACGATGGAAGATTTCGGTGCGAGCGACAGTAGCAAGAAGGCGTTGCGTTCTACGGAGTACTGGTGCCCCGTCGGATGAATCTCAGAAACAAGTTGACAATTTTAATGTACTGTTCTGGTCGCTTTGTAGCCTGCTTGCTTGGTGATGCGTCGCCGTGAAATGTTGTGCCTGTTACGGAAGCCTTTCGAAAACAAAAACATACCCGCTGACTCCTGAGTCGGGATATAAAGCAGTAAAGAACGCTTGGGCTTTTCAGACAGTACAGATCTTGTTGTTGCTACGTTGAGTTAAGAATGCCTGGAACAGCTCAGACTCCAGCTCTGGCCACTCAGCTTTGTTGGTCGGCACACGATCACGACTGAGAATCAGGTTCTGTCGCTTCTTCCAATTTTTGATCGTGACCGTGTTGGGCGAGATGTTAAAGTGATCAGAGGCTTCACCTCAGTGGTCCAAAGCCCAGTCAGATCCGGCCAGCGTGAAAGGGCTGGCTCGCGATATAGATGACGACGGCAATTGTGGTGGTGGTAGTAGTAGTAGTAGTAGTAGTAGTAGTGGTGACAAGGACGGCGACGGTAGCGCGCAAAATACTTTTGGTTCTACACGTCCGACGAGACGATGGAACTACAAGTTGGTACACGGGATAGTCTGGGACGATGTTCCTATACTGGTTCAGACAGATCCTTTACCGGCGCAGAAAGGAGGGTCAGGACGAGCAGGCGACTCACAGTCATCGTCTCCATCGCTCTCTGGCCCTAGCTCCGGAGGTCATGTCGCATCGCAACCCGAGGACGGTCCACCAGCCAGGATGAACGCCAGACAGCATCTCTTCAATGAACAGTCTATAATGAGAGATATGCTCCTTTGGGAGGACAAGGTCCTATTGCGTAACTACTACAATCTCTTTCGCATCTTTTATAACTGTGGACCTATGCTGGAAAACGTCAATATCTTCTTCGCCACGAAAGAGTGTAAGTTGGTCCTGAGGCTAGCAGACCAATATGATGCCCTCGCCGTCGTACGCCCCTGCGTGGAACACCACTTGCTGCAGTTTCAGTCAACGCTGTGGAAGGAAATTGCCAAAGACGCACACGGCTATTTCGAATTCGGCTATCTGGCCCGCAGCAAAGTCATCTTCAAAGAAGCTCTCATCCACGTTGTGGGCCGTTGGTGTCTGTTCCAAAACAGACCCGACCTGGACGTACCCGACTTCGTCTTAGACATCGCCGAGGGCAAGGTACACGAGCTGCAGGGGAATATCAGTCGCGTGGAGGATCAGCTGTTCCGTCTCAGCTTGACCACAGAGCAGGGTTTACGCATTACTCCGGCCAACGACTACCTAGGCTGGCTTGTCGTCAGCCTATTCCGACAATGGCTTGCCGACAATATCAAGCCTCAAAAATTGTCTGCGTTCAACAGCGAAAGCGAAAGAGACGACGGCCATCACAGCGATAACAACAATGAAATCATCCCATCAGTCGTCCCATCAATCTTCAACACTTACCGCGTCTATCGGACTCTCGGTTCCGACAGCCCATCCGCCTTTCTCAGTCACGACAACTGCGAAGCATTCCTCGCACTCAACCCTCGGCTTCACACCCCCGAAAACCTCGTCCGCTTCGAAAAGCGCATGGCCGATCTCAAAGCCCTGGCTCGGGACCTTGTTCGCCCGCTCCTCCACAACAGCCTGGAGCTCGACGTGACCAGCGCAAACTCCTTTTATGAAGATGAGCCATTCTATTTTATGTGCACCACGGTAGAAGATGATGATATTCCCTGGCCACTGGATCCATATATCCCTTTCGAATGGTGATGACAACATTGACCTCTTTCCCACAATTTTCCCGTCATATCAGGATTGGGAGCCTTGGGGACATGGCACATCAACGTTGTCAGAGTCAATCGTGATCACCATTGCATCCGCGGCGTATGTATTCAAATCTTCAACCAGTGAGAAATCAAGGTTGACTTGACTACCTTGAGGACCACAGGGCATCAAGACTGCGGCGGAATGGCGTAAAGACAGTAATGTTTATGGCGGTACTTGAAGTCTCGGGCTCTGCTGATCTCACCAATTCACAGCAAAGAGCGTGATGATGGCGATGACTTGCTCATCAGTTCTTTGGAAGCTCGTAGCAGCAGTCGGCTTTTGGCTCTGGAGGTCCTGCTGCTCCTCATGCAACATTGAGCAGCTTGCAACCCGAGGATGGTCCGCCAGCCACGCTGAACAGCTCACAGCGTGTCTTCAATCAATGTGGAACCTGACATGCGGGATATACTTCTTGGGGGGGGACAAGAATTGCGCAACTACGACAGCCTCTTTCGCATCTTTTATAACTGCCAAACTGGCGACCTATGCTGGACAACGCCGATGCCTTGTGCGCTCGTGTAGAACGTAACTTCGTCCTGAGGCTAGCAGATCATGATGCCCTCGCCGTCGTACGTCCCTGCGTGGAACACCATTTGCTGCAGTTTCAGTCAAGGTTATGGGTGTCAGTTGCCAGGTACACACGCAGCTATCTCGAATTCGGCTATCTGACCCGTAGCAAAGTCATCTTTAAAGAAGCTCTCATCCACCAGGTGGGTATTTGGTACTTACCTATGTACGGAGTAGGTATCCCAGAAAGACCCGACATCGAATTGCCCGACTTCATGTTAGACATCGCCGAGGACAAAGTGTACGAGCTGCAGGAGAAAGTTAGTCGCGTGGAGGGTCAGCTGTTTCGTGTCAGCCTAATCACATAGGAGTGAACGCGTCCGCGTCCGCCCTGCTAACGACTACCTGGACTGGCTTGTCGTGACTCGTGAGCCTGTTCCGACATTGGCTTGCCGACAAAACCAAGCCCCAAATATGGTCTGCGTGCGACAACAACGAAAGCGAAAGCGACAACAGCCATCACAGCAATGAAGATAATGTCCTCATCCCACCAATTGACATCTACGACGTCTATGGGAAGCTCGGCTCCGAGAGCCCATCCGCCTTCCTCGACCACAACGACTGTGAAGCATTCCTCGCACTCAACCCCCGGCTTCACACCCCTGAGAATCTTGTCCGCTTTGAAAAGCGCATGGCCGATCTCAAAGCCCTGGCTCGGGAGCTTGTTCGCCCGCTCCTCCGGCCAGCCCAAATATCTCAGAAGAAACCACGGACAAGCCATTCTACTGTACGTGCATCACGGTAGTGGATGATGATATTCCCGGGCCACTGGATCCATACATTCCTTTGGAATGATGATGACGGTAACGATCTCTATTCCCTCAATTTCCCCGTGAATCTAGGGTATAGGGGCCTTGAGGAATTGGTACAGCAACGTTGCCGAAGTCAGTCGTGATGGTCGTTGCGTCCACGACGTACCTACCTTCTGCGCGCCCGGTGGAGTGCCTCTCACGGCCCACGGTAGCCTGTAGGTGAAGTTTGAACCGCGACTGGGCAAGTTGGAGAAAATTCATCGTGGTGCTAAGGTTCTTCGAAACGCAGACTTGCAAGTTGTCACAGGACTTGGATGCATGCAAGGCCTTAGGCCACTAAAACACCGGCTTCGAGAGGCGTGAGCTTTGGATCAGGGTGTCGCCAGGATGGTGACTCGGACTATTAGGCACCTAGTGAGGTTTCGGAGGAGGTTCTCCTCGGGCCGGGTCTAGCCGGGTCTAGCCCGATGCTGAACACGGCATCATTTTTTTGCTGCTTGCATGCAGAGTTACGTGCCTACTTTTTCCCCTGTCCCCTTTTTGCTCATGGTCTTGACTCCTGAGTCCTGGGCATTGATTTGGTGCACTAGTAACTACCTATGTACTGTATGTCCAAAAATAGGCACATGCACACGGAGTACATACATATGTACATGGTTTTGAAAATGATGTTTGAGTCGGATATGTATGTACATACATACATACATACATACATACATACATACATACATACATACATACATACATACATACATACATACATACATACGGAGTACATATACCTAGATCTTGGTTCCTGTTCAGGTCTGAGAAGAGCCCGATTCGAGCGACTGCGATTTTGGAAGCAGCCAAGGTCGGACCATGCCATCACGCTCCTCTGTACTCCGTAGACTGTATGTATGTACCGAGTCATGACTCATGGCGCTCGAGATACTCCGTACGTGTACTCCGTATACGGAGAACCTGCCTACGTCAACGTGTTGACAAGCCGGTGGCCACTGGCGACAAGCCCGGCACTTTAGGTACCAGGTACCTAGTCTTTGAGTCTAGGACAAATGCTTAGAATTCTCTGAGGCCCACCTTTCGTCTGGTGGCATGACTCATGAGTCAATGACGTTGTGAAATTGCAAGTTGCCTGCCGCAGGATTGCCCCGGACTTTGTAGTCAGGCACGGGCTGGCACCATCTGGCACGCGGATCCGCGACGTCAATGCAAAATACCAGGGCAATTAGAATTTTTGACACCTTATCCGTACATGCTCCGTATGCTACAAGCCTACAACTGCCGCAATATCCCGCTGGCGCTGCGGCTCCATCTTGGACCCAAATGCGGGGGCTATGATCGCAAGAGCATTGTTAGGATCTCGGGAGTCGGGGCTATGTATGTACAAGGTCAAGAAGTTCATCGAGCTAGTCGAGCAGACGTCTTTCGTCGAGACAAATCTGTCCAAGACACGATGAACTCGTCTTTATTATGTACCTCTCTGACGCGTGTACCCGAACAAAAGGTCAGAACATCAATAAGCTGGTAGAAACTCAGCGTAACGTGCAACGACCAGAGCTGTACAGACAGATAGCCGCCACACGTCCCCATTCCCCATCTCAAAGCCGAGGCTACGCAGCAGGTAGGTACAACTTAGTCGAGGCAACAACCGCCCTCTCCTACTATGTATGTATGTACTAGGGTCTAGTAGCCCTGGTTCGACCCTTGACCCCTTGAGATAGGTATGTACATCATAGAAACCGTCACCTTAATTGCCCTCTTGGTCCGCGTCCACCTGTAGATTGTCTTACAAGATACACTTGCAAGTTGCGGGGGGGGGGCCGTCGTCAGTACTCGTCGCTCATCATGATTCATCTCTGGAGCTGCTAGCCAGCCAGACCTCAGTACTAAATTACCTACCTACCTAGGTTCGGTGCACTTATTAGACTGACGGGGGCAGAAAACTCCTTACACTCCAAATCGAACGAGGGCCTTCCTTCATACCTTTGGTAGGAACTCAGCTTATTTACTGGGCAACGACCAAGAGCTGTAACAAGGTAGCCGTCACAGTGAGGTGGCTGAGCCAGCTAAGCACCTACGCTAACCATTGATGATTGAAGACATACATACTAGGAGGGCCAAATGTACCTGCCTACCTACCTCGTTATGGAAGTCTACCTTTACTTAATGTTTCCTGGAGGTATGTATCTATTCTTACCTATGATCTCCACATCGTCACGGCTATGGTGCCAGGCTAGCCCATTGTTTGTGATGACCTGGGATGGGCCATGTCGGTTCTCGTTATAGATGCTTGTATAGGTACTTTTCTCTTTTCTTTCGTCGCGATGAAAGCCGCGCTCTTCATGGTTGTACATACCTAGTATAAAGTAGATGACCTTGCTCATTCTTGTCTTGTTAAAAAGAAGAGTTCTGTCCATCATACCACACTATCCTCCTACAAACTCCTCCGCTCTCGTCTCGACTGACATACCCTACTTCTTTTCGCACATCATCACATCTGCTCAGTCAACATGAACTCGTTAAAAGCAATCATCCTTGGCGCCTCTATGGTCAGCGCCCAGTCATTGCCCTCGGCGGGTGTCGCTTACACCACTGAGGTGGCCACCACGATGACGACGGTATGCCCTCTTGAGACCGGAACGCCTGCTGGCGGTGCCGAGTGCGCCAAGAAGTGTAACGAGGAATACAACGCCTGCCGAGTTGCTCCTGGTGCCAACCAATCTCTCTGCTCTTCCAAGCTCGCCAGCTGTGTCGGCTACAACCCCTTCACTGGCGGCAGCTTCACGTCTCCCACGGCCTGCTCCGCCGGTACTGCCGCCACTGCGCCTGCCGGTAGCCAAGGTGGTGATGCCGAGTGCGCCAAGAAGTGTAACGAGGAATACAACGCCTGCCGAGTCGCCCCTGGCGCCAACCAATCTCTCTGCTCTTCCAAGCTCGCCAGCTGTGTCGGCTACAACCCCTTTACCGGTGGTAGCTTCACATCTCCTACCGCCTGCTCTGCTTCTGCCGGTGTCCAGGCTACCGGCACTGACGCCATTCCCCCCGCTGTCACTGCTGGGGCCGGTCAGATTACGCCTGCTCTCGCTCTCTTGGCTTTGGGTGCGGTCGTTTTGCTGTAAATGATTTAGCTTAACTTGGCATTGGGTCAATAACTTTGATGTACTCCGTATCTGGCCGGTATCGGGATAGTTGATCTGGGGTTTTGTAAAAATAGGCTGTTTCTAGAATAATGTTAATCTTGAAGTAAAGAACTTCTTGTAAAACAAATGTACATATGTATCTATAACCTTGACGCGCGCTGCGACACAACTTAGGTACCTTAGCCTAGGGTTCATAACTTCATTTATTGCGGTCCGGTAGGTATGTTACATGTATGTACGAAATTAGGAGGTACCTAGATACCTAGGTAACTAGGCTGCATCACGTGATCCTTAGCCACCTGGATATACATAGGTACATATGTATGTACCCCGCATCTCTTCAGTTCTACCGGGCTCGGTACCTTTCTTACAGCTGCCCCTTCAATCAACTTCTTCACTTGTGATGCCTCACCTTCAAACAGGTTATGTATGAGCCCGGACGCCTTTGGGCTGAATGAGACAAGTCTCTTTTCTACGAGGACTAGCACAAGGTCCCCAGTTCCCATCCTATTCTCACGAGGCTATGTACCTTGTGTTCTCTGAATACGTACGTCCTCTTAAGAGGTGACCACCCGAAGAAGTTCGAGAGCAAAAGATGACTGACTGGTTGGTTAAAGCAATGGCTCCCAATCGCGGTCCTTTTGTTAAGCCATCCCTTCGCTCGCGCTGACGCTCTTCTATCCGCAGAAATCATGTTTAGCAGGATTGATCTTAGCATTTGCTTTAACCAGCGATATCTTCGAGTTTTCCCGAATGTTCTAAGCGTTGAATATAATCGGTCAACGTTTGAGCTTCAGGATAGTTCAGCGTTGATAAATCGCGCGCATTTGTATTCCTCGACTTGACAAGCTTGACAATTATGTCCGCCAGGACCAGGCTGTCCCACATGGCCAGGTTCACGCCCTCGCCGGCAAACGGTGTCATTAAGTGTGCGCCTGAGTTCGGCAGTGTGTAGAGGCTTGATACCGAGATTGTTACCAGACTTCCCTGCATTGCACGCTACCGTGATAATCTCCTTCCAACAGGCTGACATGCTCTTCCAGCGTGGGCGACCTCACTGACGGTCTTGTCACACAGCCCGGAGGTTTTGGCAAAGTTCTCATCCGCTGTGCTGACAGCCAGGTAGAATCGAGCTGATCTCTTGGCCCGCCTTGGCTAATGATGCCTTTGCGAAACGCAAGTGACGTCATAAATCTTTGCCCGAGGAAGTTGGCTAGGTCTGGACGGTCTGTCGTGATGAAGTAGTGTATGCCGGTATAATTCGGCGGCGCCTTTGACCAGGCGACCTGTATATTAAATCTGCAGCCGGGGAGAAATCAAGGTTGACTACCTTGAGGAACCAGGGATTCAAAACTGCCGCGGAATGGCGTAAAGACTGTCATCTTTATGACGGCACTTGAAGTCTCAGGCTCTCCAGATCCCACCAATTCACAGCACAGGGCGTGCTGATGGCGATGACTTTCTCATCAGTTCTTTAGACGCGCGTAGCAGCAGCCAGCTTTTCGTCACAAGAGGCGATTTCTATTTCATCGCGGCCTATTAAGCCCAGGTTCTGGATAGATATAAGGCGACCAATCCACGCTTTTGGATCTAGTCGTCAACGTGTTGCCCCCAGTTTTGGAGTGGTTTATAACATATTGTTTCTGATTGCACTATGCATGGTCGGAAATTATCTCGTACACGGTGCAGCGTTCTCCAGTTGTTTGCGTGATTTGGAGCTTCGTCTGCGGAGTGATCGCCCACAAAGGTACCTACCTATACTGCAGGAACTCGCACAGATCGCATCGGAATCTGGTAGGTGCCTTATTCATTGGTACTCAGAGCTTAGGGTAGGGGTAAAGTGAAGAAGACTCTACAGTTTGTACATACCTCCTACCTACTTACTCAGTTGAGTAGGTATCTTAAACCTACAAATGGCCTCACAAGCAATTCGACGATTTGAACATCATCTTCATGTTTTGGTTAAGAGATTTTGAACAAATTATTCCTGGCCGTTTCGGCGCTGGCGTTTTCGCGATTGCAATCGTGTCACGCGTCTCCACTGTTCACGACATGATCGATTCCATGAATCCATGGACCACGATCCATCCAGTCTCTTATTTTCGGCAAGCGCTCGAAACTTCATCACTGCACGCATAGGTACTTGCCATCGGCTTGCATCGCCATTCGTCCAATCACCTCGTACTTTCTTCTGGTACATCTTGGTCGCTTCACGTCCGTCTGGTGGGTGTTGTTTGAACTTTGAAGGCCTGCTGCCGCCCATTTACCATGGGGTCCCATCAGCCATCTTCCGCGTCCGCTACCGCCTCAACTCGCCGCCGCAAGCAACGCCCACATCTGGCATCCGCCGTTTCCCGGCTCTCGCTGTCCCGTACCGAACGCTACAGCCAATTCCGCGCGGACTCGTCTTCCTGCGTATTCAAGGATGAATTCCCTATCTTTGCCCATACCGGTGACGTCGAGATCACGATTCAAGGGGCGATCGTTGCGGATGGAGTCCCGACTGTCTCGAATACATATCTTCTGCACCAAGACACCTTGGCGAGATATAGTGGTTTCTTCGCAGCGAGTACATCTTCTCAATGGTCCAAGGCTCAGTCACATCCGACCAGCGGGAACGAACGGGCTCGCGATATATGTGACGACGGCGATGGTGGTGGTGGTGACAAGGACGACGGCGGCAGCGCGCAGAATGCTTTTGGTTCTACACGTCCGAAGAGACAATGGAAGTTCGAATTGGATCACGCACCAGTCTATCTCGATGCTCCGATGCTGGTTCAGACAGACCCTTTCCCGGCGCAACAAGAGGAGTCAGGACAAGCAGGCGACTCACAGTCATCGTCTCTATCACTCTCCGGCCCTGGCTCTGGAGGTCCTACTGCGTCCCATACGATATTGAGCAGCTTGCAACCCGAGGATGGTCCGCCAGCCACGCTGAACGGCTCACAGCGTTTCTACAATGCACATCCTGATATGCGAGATATGGTTCTTATGGGAGACAAGATCTTGTTGCGCAACTACGACAACCTCTTTCGCATCTTTTATAATTGTCGACCTATGCTGGACAACACCGATGCCTTCTCCGCCTTTATCGAATGTGACGTCATGCTGAGGCTGGCAGACCAATATGATGCCCTCGCCGCTGTACGCCCCTGCGTGGAACACCACTTGCTGCAGTTTCAGTCAAGGCTATGGAGGCAAATAGCCAGATGCTCACGCCGCTTTCTCGAATTTGGCTATCTGGCCCGTAGCAAAGTCATCTTTAAAGAAGCTCTCATCCACCAGGTGGGCCTTTGGTACTTATGTATCCCAGAAAGACTCAACGCCGACGTGCCCGACTTCGTATTAGACATCGCCGAGGACAAAGTGTACGAGCTGCAGGAGAAAGTCAGTCGCGTGGAGGGTCAGCTTTTTCGCTTAAGCTTGACCACAGAGAAGGGTGAACGCGTTCGTCCTGCTGACGACTATCTGGACTGGCTTGTTGTGAGCCTGTTCCGACAGTGGCTTGCCGACAAAACCAAGCCCCGAATATGGCCTGCGTGCAACAACAACGACAGCGAAAGCGACAACAGCCATCACAGCAATGAAGATAACGTTCTCATCCCACCCATTAACATATACTACGTCTATGGGAAGCTCGGCTCCGAGAGCCCATCCGCCTTCCTCGACCACAACGACTGTGAAGCATTCCTCGCACTCAACCCCCGGCTTCACACCCCTGAAAATCTTGTCCGCTTTGAAAATCGCATGGCCGATCTCAAAGCCCTGGCTCGGGACCTTGTTCGCCCGCTGCTCCACAACAGCCTGGAGCTCGACGTGTCCAGCTCAGATCTCTCAGAAACAACCATGGACAAGCCATTCTACTTTACGTGCACCACGATAGAAGATGATGATATTCCCTGGCCACTGGATCTATACATTCCTTTGGAATGATGATGACGATAACGATCTCTTTTCCCGCATTTCTTTTCGTGATTTTAGGGTATAAGGACCCTGAAGGAATGGTACATCAACGTTGCCGCAGTCAGTCATGATGACCGGTGCATCCACGGTATATATTAAATCTACAGCCAGTGAGAAATCAAAGTTGACAACCTTGAGGACCCAAGCCATCAATACTGCCGCGGAATGGCGTAGAGACAGACTAGCCTTAGACAGTGCTCTTTATGCACTTGAAGTTTCGGGCTCTCCTGATCCCACAAATTCACAGCAAAGAGCGTGCTCATGTCTGTCCTGCGATTCAATTTCCAACAGAAACAAATACAATTTTGATATGCTTCGCGTGGCTGTGGATGCGCTCAATTCCTTTATTACAACTTGATCATACAAATTGATCATAGCATGATTGATGCATCTAGTCTCGGATCAGTCACCGGTTCTCACCCTTCCGAGGACGTCATGCTGCCCCAGTGCCCATGGGCGAGACGAAGACGTCGGCCATGTTACAATTACAAAGCCTCCTTTCAAGTCCGATTCGCTCTCTGTTGCTCTCTGACGCTGTCTTGCTGTCCGTCGCACGATGCCTTCATCTCTGCTTTATACGCATCCTTACTCTGGGTCAGCGCGACCTACTGTAGGACGCTCACAGAAGAGTCGGATCGACCGTTGATAGCGGACGGCATGGTATTGACACGCTGCCCAGGTGTCTCATACTTTTACTCGTGAGTCGTGGGTGTAACCTGAAAAGGACACCCTCGTACGAGTACATATATACATACAAAGAGGGGTTGAACAAATGATTTCGTTCCGTTGCGGCCGCACAACCGGAGCTATGCACATATGTACAAGTTACAACCCCTTGGGCCTTGGCAAAGTAACCTCACATCTACGCACCAAAAAATGGTTGAGAATGTGACGACATGTTCCATCCAAAAGCCTCCCGATCTCTTATTTCTGGCAAGCGCTCGAAACATCATCACTACCGCATACTCAGCATCGGCTTGCATCGCCATTCGTCCGGTCACCTCTTACTTCCTTTTGATCCATCTCGGTCGCTTCTCGCCCGTCTGGTGGGGGCTGTTGGCGGCCAGCTGCCGCCCTTCATCAATGGTAACCCATCAACCGTCTTCCGCGTCGGCCACCGCCTCAGCTCGCCGCCGCGAGCAACACTCACGTCTGGCGTCCGCCATTTCCCGGCTCTCGCTGTCCCGTAACGAACGCTACAGCCAATTCCCCGCGGATTCGTCTTCCTGTGTGTCCAAGGATGAATTCCCCATCTTTACTCATACCGGTGACGTCGAGATCACGATTCGTGGGGCGATCGCTGCGGATGGAGTCGAGGCT
Source organism: Claviceps sp. LM84 group G4 (assembly GCA_018360345.1). Taxonomy (NCBI): domain Eukaryota; kingdom Fungi; phylum Ascomycota; class Sordariomycetes; order Hypocreales; family Clavicipitaceae; genus Claviceps; species Claviceps sp. LM84 group G4. The sequence goes on along the minus strand of SRQH01000469.1, from coordinate 9,539 downwards.
GTCTCGAATACATATCTTCTGCACCAACACACCTTGGCAAGATGTAGCGGTTTCTTCGCAGCGAGTACATCCTCTCAGTGGTCCAAGGCCCAGCCGGACCCGGCCAGCGGGAACGAACGGGCTTGTGGTGTAGGTGATGGTGGTGACCAGGACGACCGCGGCAGCAAGCAAAACACTCTTGGTTCCACAAGTCTGAAAAGATCGTGGAAGTACGAATTGGTACACGGGACAGTCTGGGGCGATGTTCCTATGCTGGTTCAGACAGGCTCTTTACCGGCAGCAAAAGGGGGGTCAGCACGAGCAGGCGACTCCTCACAGCCATCGTCTCCATCACTCTCTGGCCCTGGCTCTACGACACTGAGCAGCTTGAAACCTGAAGGGGGTCCGCCCGCCACGAAGAACGCTTCGCAGTATGTCTTCGATGTAAATCCTGAGATGCGAGAGATGCTCCTTGGGATGGACAAGTTCATGTTGCGCAACTACGACAACCTCTTCCGCATCATTTATAACTGTCGCCCTATGCTAGACGACGTCGATACTTTTAGAGCCTGTCTGCAATGCGACTTCCTTCTGAAGCTGGCAGACCAATATGATGCCCTCGCCGTCGTAGCTCCCTGGGTGGAACACCACATGCTGCAGTTTCAGTCAAGGCTATGGAAGGCGATGGCCAAAGACGTACGCGGCTATTTCGAACTCAGTTATCTGGCCCGCAGCAAAGTCATTTTTAAAGAAGCTCTCATCCACGTCGTGGGCCGTTGGTACTTATCCCAGAAAAGACTCGACCTCGACGTGCCCGACTTCGTCTTAGACATCGCCGAGGATAAGGTGTGCAAGCTGCAGGAGAAAGCCAGTCGCGTAGAGTATCAGCTATTTCGTCTGAGCCTGACCACAGAGCAGGGTGAACGCGTCCGTCCTGCTCACGACTACCTGGACTGGCTCGTTGTGAGCCTGTTCCGAGAATGGCTTGCCGACAAAACCAAGCCTCGAAAAATGCCTGCGTTCACTAACGAAAGCGAAAGCGACAACGGTCACCATAGCGATGATAACATTGAATACATCCCGCCAACCTATAGCATCTGCCAAGTCTATCGAGACCTCGGCTCCGACAGCCCATCTGCATTTCTCGGCCACAGAGAGTGCGAAGCATTCCTCGCACTCAACCCTCAGCTTTACACCCCCGAAAACCTCGACCGCTTCCAAAAGCGTATGGCTGATCTCAAAGCCCTGGCTCGGGACCTTGTTCGCCCACTCCTACACAACAGCCTAGAGCTCGACGTGTCCAGCCCAAACCTCTCACATGAAACTTTCGACAAGCCCTTCTACTTTACGTGCACCACGGTAGAAGACGACGATATTCCCTGGCTACTGGAGCCATATATCCCTCTGACATAATCATGACGACAGTGTTCCCTTTTCTCATGTTTCGTTTGGCACTATGTACTTTTCCCACATTTCGTTCAGCAACTTTTTGTTTGCTGTATCTAGGTACCTAGCCTCGGATCTGTCACGTGTTCTCACCATCCGATACCGCTATGCATCCGAATCTCGGGTTTGGGCCGGACCTTGCCTCATGAGATGAATGAGATCGACCATTGCAAAAAAAAAACAAATCAAATAATCATGACGCTTCATTGACTAGTCCATCGCCATTCGCCCGAATGACTTCGATGTCCGCACTGTGCTTGCACCTGAAGAGCCCTAAGGTTCACCAACGTGAAGCGCAAGATCGCCCGAGTTGTTATGCATGCGAAGCGAAGAAGTGCCCTCGCCCATCAGGCCTTCCACCGCCGTGGGGCCTCCTGTGTTTGAGCGCGTGATAGTGACGCTTGGTCCGGTGACGGTAAGCTTGCCCCAGGTTTCTGCGCCGAACTCGCCGGTCCAGCTCTGGGGATAAAGCACCATGATGCTACCGCTGATGCTCCGGTGGGTGCTTTGCAGACCAGCCAGGACCAGGTTGGAACTGGGGCTGCGAATGGTGTTTGCTAATTCGAAGCACGCCATTATTGAGGCGGCGTCGTCGGCAACAGGGGCATTACAATGCAGGGGTTCTAACATGAAGACTGTGGTTCTTCCTATCGTCGTAGCCGTCTCTAGATGGCTTACTCCGTCTTCCTTCGATCCGAGAAGCATTGGTAATACTTCAAGGCGTAAGTCGCCGGCTTCAGAGCGGAAAATGCCGCGTGAAGCCATGACGACATGTGCGTCGATGATACCTGATACACTGGTGAGCTCGACGACGTAGTCTCGAGCGGGCGGTTCCCTTTTAGCGATCCTGGACCCGATTCTAGCGTAGAAAATGGATCGTGTCTTGATGTCGATATTTCCAGAAATCGTTTCAACGGAAAGGTTGGCGTGGACGGTGGAGTTCCAGTAGGTCGATTTGAGGTCAAGATCCAAAGAGATATTACCCGATGCTGACTGTATCTTGAGCAGATGATGCAATGGAAGCCATCCCACTATATTTCCGCTAATGGTATATATATAAATTTCCCGTGATTTCAGGATAGGAGGCCAGTTTTGTTGATCTACCTCGCCCCTTGGAAAGGGTACATGAACGTTGCCAGACGCAGTCGTGATGACCGTTGTGTCCACGACGTACATGTTTAAGCCTACATCCAGTGAGACATCAAGATTGGTTACCTTGAGAGCCAGGACATCGATACAGCCGCGGAATGGTGTAAATACAATGATGTTGATCGTGACATGAGGCGCCCGGCCTTCCTGATTCCACCAATCCAACGCAAAGGGCGTCTTGATAGTGATGACTTGCTCATCAGTTCTTCCGAAGATCGTAGCAGCAGTCAGCTCTTCGTTCTCAGAGGTAATTTCTACTTGAACGCGGCCTGGTTGCATAGAGTTCCCCCAGAAGGGCGTGTTTGACCCCCCCAAGGAGCGAACTTGGAGGCACCCAGAAATTTCCACTTCACGGCCTCTTTGATGACCATTTCTTTCAATCATTTGCTCTATGCTCAGACTGTACCCCCTGTTGAATATGACGTGCAGTGTATGGCGACTAGTCGTGGATCGAAGCGGACTAGGTGCCGGGAGGTAGGGCTGCAATACAACACCAAATTTATCACTCATAGTTGATTTCCTGACTGGTTCTTAGTTAACAACCTTGGCGATGTCCGCAATGAACTTGGACGTTCACGGTGACCAAGCTTTGTGAGAGGATTTCCCGTAGAAAGATGTCGTAGAAAGAGGAGATAATGGTGGCGGGGAGTCTGGAGTAGGGAAGGCATATGCTCAAACGAACATGCCATTGTGTCCATGCTGGCGAGCCGGCGTGCTTTAACATTGTAAATTTCGATACAGACGGCATTGGATGCTACGGCTGGTCCCGATTCGGTTCATACATGACGACGACAAAAGGCCGCGGATGTTTGTATCTGGTGGCGGTGGTGCAGGGAGTTTGAATCGTTTGATGGATGGATGCATCATGCATGAGTGGTCGTCAATGTGTGGCGCCGGATTGTTCTCATCAGCACACCCGAGGAAAAGCCATCGCACAAAGCGTGGCAGACGCCAGCCTCCAGGTACAAATTTTTCACCTGTCAGCTTCGTGCTCCGTGACACGAAAGCTTATTAGCGGAATAGTGTCAGGGCCCAGACATGCATTGGCTGAAGCGACTCCTTGTGTCGAATCATGGCAGTTTTTTCTTTGATATATGATGGCGTTTCCGCGACAAAACCCATTATCCAGCAGCCCGAACACATGCATGAAGGCTCTAGTCGCTCGATGAGCCCTTGACTGTATCCGACGGCCCTTTGGAAGACCGCGACTCGCTCTCTCTGTTGCTGTCTGTCGCCAACTTGCTCTCAGTCCCATGAATGCTTCTCCATTCTTGCGTTGACTGCATCATCTATTCAAGTCAGCGCGAGGTCATCATTTCCTCCAGCCTCATGGTGGGCTCTCCATGCTTCTAGACTTTCGGTATCGATATCTTCGTAGCAATGGGAACTATTGGCGGTGCTACCGGCTTGCCCGGGCCCCGGCCATCTATACAGTAGTAACAGTACTATACTCTTGGAGATCCTATGTTCGCTGTATGCCACACAATCCCTATACGAAGCCTCAATGTCCAAAGTTTGGACTACTCGTCCTGTGCAGTCCGCTTTCTATATTCGGGTATCTTGGCCCTTTGAAACTACTTCTCAAGTTCACTATGCTGCTATTGCAAAATCCGATAAATCATAGCAGAAAGAGCTGAACGGAAAAGGTGAAGCTAATGACGAAAACAACCACAGCGACTATCTTTTCAGTGTAGCGGGATGCCCACTGTCTAAGCTGCGGTTGTACTTGACAAGCTATAGCACAGAATGATCATCACGAACTCGTAAATGCATATATTCGCGCTTGCGTCTAGAGACGGATCGAACAATGCAGAGCATGTATGTTCTACTCAGTTCCATCTGTCTTGACTACCCTTGCTCGACCTTTGGCCACCAAACGCTGCTTTTGTGTGCATGGCACGATATGTCCGATAGCTGGTAGAATAAGCTAAATTAGTTATTTCTGGTGCATCTAGCCTTGAATCAACCACTGTCAACTGAATCGTAAAAAAACCCAAAACTCCATGCATCCGCGCCCTGCTTTTTGGCTAGACCGCGCCCTTGGGGTAATGGGGTTAAGAAGACCAGCCATTTTCTTCCAATCTAGTCAAGAATCACAGAAACACAAACAGTCTGGTCATTCACAGCTCTTGTTGGACTCTTCACACGACTGGCTTCGACGCCCGGGCTGTGCTTGCACGGGAAGAGCCCTAAGGATCGTCGAAATGAAGCGCGACATCGCCCGAGTTGCTGTTTAAACAAACTGTAGAAGTGCCCTGGCCCCTCAGGCCTCCCATCATCCCGGGGACTCCTTGGTTCGAATGTGTCATCATGATGCTTTTCCCCTCGATGTTAACCTTTCCGCACGTTTCTGCGCTGAACTCGCCGGTCCAGCTTTGAGGATACTCCACCTTGATACAACCACCGATGCTCTGGTGGTAGCTTTGCAGGCGAGTCAGGCCTAAACTGTGGTTGAAGCCCGTCATCATCAACGAGGCATCGTCGGTACAAGGGACATTGCAAAGCAAGGGTTCCAGCATGAAGATTGAGGTGAGCCCACTCTTGACGACCGTCTCGAGGCGGCTTTGCCCGTTTACGTTACCCCTTGAGCTGAATAGCAACGGTAGTAGTTCAAGGCTTAAATCGCCGGCAGTAGAATGGAAAATGCCGCGTGAAGCCATGACAATATGTGCGTCGATGAGACCGGTTACAGTTGTGAGCTCGACGACGTAGTCTCGAACGGGCGGCTGCTTTTTAGGGCGCCTGCACCATATATTGCCATAGAATACGGATTGCGCCGATATGCCGATTGTCCCAGAGATGGTTTCGACGGAAAGTTTGGCATGGGTAGCGGAGTCCAAGAAGGTCGATTCAAGGCCAATCTCTACAAGGACATTGCCCGACGTTGACTGAATCTTGAGCAGGTGATGTAACGGGAACCATCCCTCTATATCGCCGCTGATGGTGTTGACGACGATTTGCCGTGATTGTAAGGTATAGGGGCTTTTTTCATCTTTTTTGCTCTTTGGAAACGGCACATGGATCTTCCCAGACTCCGTAATGATGATCGTTGTGCCCACAGCATACAGTTTCAGACTTTGAGCAAATGAAATATCAAGGTTGGCTACCTTGAGAACCAGGGTATCAATTCCGCCGCGAACCGGCGCGTATACAACGATATGCATCGTGACGCAAGGTCTTGGGCCATCTGTGTCCCACCAATCCGCAGCAAAGGGCGTGCTGATAGTGATGACTTGCTGATCGGTCCTATGAATGCTCGTGGCAGCAGTGAGCCTTGCATCACCAGAGGCAATTTCTATTTCGACACGGCCTGTATTCAAATGCTGCCCCAACAAGGTAGTACCGGTCTCCCCCGAGGAGCGAACGTCGAGGCGTCCAGAAACGTGCAGTTCACGGCCCTCTTGATAACCGTTTCTCTGGACTGTCTGCTCGACGCTCAGGCTGTATCCCTTGTTGAAGATGACAGCAAATTTCTTAAAACTAGATGTGGATTGGAGCGGCTTCAGACAATGGAAGCAGGGATTCAATCCAACGCCAGATCCATCGCCCATTGTCAGTTTTATGATTTGTCTTTGTCAATGATCTTCGCGATGAACTGAGACGGTGGAGAAGTCTTGGGGGAGGACCTGAAGTTCTCGCTGAAAGATCTCCTACAAAGAGGCGATAATGGAGGTGAGGAGTATGGAAGTGGCACGACCAAATGACGAGGAAAAAGTGTCCATGATGGAGACGCGATGTGCTTTAAGTTCATTATTTAGGGAGGAACTTGCTGGTTACTGCGGCTGTCACGGCTGTGTCTTATTCGGTACAGGACAAAACACGAGTGACGAAGACAAATCGGCCGCGGTTCCTGTACAAATGTGATGTGATGGGTGGCGGCGCAGGGGTTCCGGTGAGTGCTTGAGTGGTCGGCAGTGTGACGTCGGAATGTTTGCATCAGCAAGCCGAAGGCGCAAGGTAACCTTATAGTTGATTCACCTGCAGCTTCGTGCTCTGTGACAAGCTGTGACAAGACAGCTTGGCTTTGCTCGACATGATTTGATCGAACAGGGCATCGGTGACCCCGTCTGCGCATGCGTACCATGTCAACAGCCCATATCTATGCATGAAGGCTTTCGGACGGGGTCTAGGCTGCATCTGATGATGCTCAACGGCATACCGACTTGTTCCTAACTTCAGCCCGACTCGCTCAGTGATTCTTGTCCGTATTTCGTTGCTGTCTGTCCCCGTACGCTTCTTCATCTGCCTAATGTGCTTTGAGTAAGCCGACGCGTGCTCATGTCTCGATGGAGCGTCACTGGTGAAATATTCATGCTTCTTGACTCCCATTAGCTTGCCTTTGTAGGAACGAGCACCATCACCTTGGTTCTTGAAACTACTCATGTTCACCACGTTGCTATCGGCAACTTGCAAGGCCTAATAACAGCAATGCTTTCTTCCATGGCGGAGAGAATCTTGGAAGAAAAAGATGAAGAAAGATGAGTTGAATGAAACCAACGATTATAAAAGCCAATGAAGTCGAGGGAAAAACTTGAAACAAATGTATAAGATCTAGACGCCAGTGCCAGGATTGAAGAGATCTAAACGAAGCAATGTCATGCAACGTCGCAAGGTGGTTGATGTTGAGGTTGCTGGGTTGGTCAAAGGGCCAGGTTGACGATTTAATCTCTTGTCTCCCAAATCCCGCGTGGTGCGTCCATTGCTTGACAATAACACCCCCTACCCCCTTGGCCCCTCGGTGTGCACGTGTGCATCGCCTCCTGACTCCTGAGCGAGCACATAGGTACCATACATACCTAGGTAGGTAGGTATGTACCTCTAGGCTCTACCGTATACGGCACCTTGCGTTTATGCCACTTTTATTCCCTGACCCCAAATGTCTGGGCTGTAGCAACGCTGTATTAGGTACAGTAGCTCTATTATGAAAAGTCGGAAAATCTTGAAGCATCCAGCCTCAGATTCCATCATTTATTTCTCAACTCCAGAGAACTCCTTTCATCCGTGTCTAGGAAATAGCTTGATCGTGAGTAGAAGGATCAGCCGTTTTCTTCCAGTCTAAATCATTCCAACGAATGGAACTTGGAAGAGAAAAATGAGCTGCTTTTTTCATCGCTCCCGTTGGACTCATCACACGAGTGGCCCCGACGTCCAGGCTATGCTCGCGCCCGAAGAGCCCTCAGATTCGTCAACACGAAGCGCGAGACCGCCAGAGTTGCTGGCCATACGGAGTACGAATGGAAGAAGGTCCCTCGCCCTTGAAAACCCTCCCATCGTCTTGGGCACTCCTGGGCTCGAGCGCGTTACTCTGGCGTTTCGCCCGTTGACAGTAATCTTGCCGCCGGGAGTTTCTGCGCTGAACTCGCCAGTCCAGCTTACGGGATACCTACATACTCCAACTTGATGGGGCCGCTGATGCTCTGGTGGGCACTTCGCAGACGTTTCAGGCAAGAATTATGGTCAAAGCCCATCATCGTGGACCACGCGTATACGCGCTGTCGGCGCAAGAGTCACTATTCGTATCTGTGTTCAGGCGGCTTACCGTCATCCTTCGGGCTGAAAAGCACAGGTAATAAGTCAAGGAATAAGTTGCCGGCCGCAGACCGGAAAGTACCGCGTGAAGCCATGACAATTTGTGACTCGATATTTCAGGATACAGTCGTGAGCTCGACGACATAGTCTCAAACGGGCGTTCGATGCCTTGGAACCCTGTGTGTGGCTCCTTGATTAAGAATAGTCGTTTGCATGATGACGATTCTTCCGCTTACGGTTTCGACGGAAAGTTTGGCATGGGGTGTCTGAGTCCGAGTGTTTCTGTTCGAGGCCAAGCTCTATAGAGACGTTGCCCGACGTGAACTATATCTTGAGAAGATATGTAGTGGAAACTTTACGAGAGAAGAGAAACCCGCGAAGGCCTATCTTTTCTGTGCGCATCTGGATGAGAGCGGCAGACTCGTGTTTCATCAGCGGTTGGTGGAGGCGCACGATCTTGTCCGTCCGTGGAGTGGGAAGCTCGGCCTGATGTTCCGGGCTTCCGGCTCACGCCGCACGGGGAGGACTCGAGGAGTGGGTCCCTTTTTTCCCCAAAAATGCAACATCCAGCGTCTGCCGCGCCGAACACCGAGTATGGAAATACACCTCAAGGATTTTGGCAACTGCCTCAACGCTTTACCCGATTTGGAAGTGGAAGTAACTCACTAACAAAATCATTTGTACCTGTACTCTACGGAGTAGAGGTACTTCCTCTCGTTCTTCACCATCGCACGCAATAACTAATTGACTAGGAATGTGTGCCATTATCATGGCCTGTAAGGTCACAACGGAGTGAAGACTGAAGACAACATGTCAAAGAATCACCTCCCGGGTGGGTATGTGTATATGTTTCGGCCTCTCGGATCTTCCAGTTCTATATGAAGTTGCTAACTTGCTTCTTCAATTCATCCGTAATGATGTAATACTCAGATGCGAAATTGCGAATACGCAGCACACATGTCATCGAATTGAGACATCATCCCCACTTCGCCAAACCGAGCCTTTATCCAGTCGAACATTTTCGAGCGCCAATGCTTAACATTGGAGAACTCTTCGATAGAAATACCTGCGTTACCTATATAATGGTGAATTGAGAATTGATTCACAAACGTAGACCGGGTGATGGAAGTAACTATAATCAAAACAGCAACGAGAGAAAGATGTGCTGTGTTCTATCCAAAGACGATGAAAGAATAGACTCCAATCGAATTCTAGGGTCCTGTGGTAAGCGAAGAAAAGGGGCTTACTAAGTTACTTTGTTCATATGACCATCCAAAGCACGCAATATCGGCAATCGTGGGCCGATCAACGACCATGTAGCCGTGGAGTACATAAACACGCCTATCTGCTTTATTGAACACGCATAACCACGCTAAACCTAAAATGGATGTATGTATCTCTTCATACACTTTTGTATGTAGATATACTTCTACTAA
>SRQH01000468.1:0-22639 GCA_018360345.1 Claviceps sp. LM84 group G4 | reverse complement strand
CCCCCCCCCCCCCCCCCCCCCCCGGGCCCCCCTTGCCCCGGCGCGGCGCAAGTGCATCCACACTATATCCAGAGACGTCGTCGGAGAGGCCCACGTTGCCATCCTCCTTGTGCGATTGTAACTTTGGATGTTGAACTGCTGCATGCACTCGACGCCGGACGGAACGATCTCCGAGCTCGAACAACAAGCTACAGCCTACGGCCCTACACTGTACAGCAATGCAGCATCAATCTCGATTCATTAGTGAGATGTGCCTCCGGTTCTGACGCAAGACTACCTACCTCTCATATCAGACAGTGACCAGTCAATACTCTATTCGCCCGAACTCGATGCCGTATAATAAGCCAAGTGCCAAGACGGTTGGAACTTGGTCATGTCACATGTGGGAGTTTGAGCGCGAATGGACATCTGACGTTATGAGATGAGCTGTCACGACTCACAGCCGATTCATGGAATCAACAAACACTGAACACTGTAACAGACACATCTGGTCTTCATTCATCGTGACCTTTACCGCCAGCGAAGCACATTGGCATAGTATAGAGTCAACGCGGATTACTGATCACACGTGCCACTGTGTTTCATACGGCTCAACACATTTGGCCCTTGGCCCCTTGCCACACATCACACATTCATGATTCTGGCATTGCCTCATCGTGGAGAGAGACGTCACAACAGGATTGCAAGTGGCTGTCATTGTCAATCGGTACAACAGTCAACAACGTCATCGTGGTCACGACTCACGACACAACTCGATTGTAAAGAAGTTGCTTTGAGACACAGGTTCGTGTTCAACATGTTACATGTCAACGTGGTACAGAATGCGTCAATTCGGAATGCATATTAATTGATTATAGTTTTCATGTCTTCTACTACATACTATATTCTCACTACTCAGTCGGCGCCTGCCTTGCACGAACTCCTCGTTTTCGCCGTTCGGTTTCCATACTTGCCGGACGTTGGTAATACATACTTGCATAGTTGCGAGTCATTACTTTTATCCTCTTTGTTCATGTTGTTCATGTTGTTCATAGGCCTCGGGAGGTGGCAGTGGCATCTGCCATCATCCCCTCCACAACATGATCAATTGGGATTCTTGTCGAAAAGATTAGTATATCTTTCCATGATGACATTGTCTTCAAATTGGTTGGCAAGGTATTCCACGGTCGCGGTATCAGGCTCAGACAGCGCGCGGTCCAGATCCAACATGAAGGTCGCTCGAATCTCACCCGGCATTTGATGAGTATCATTGTTTTCGAGATCTCGCAGGATTTGGCTAGCTTTCTCACTAGACATGCCGCCCTTGCGAATCGTCAATGATAAGAGTCCCCTGGTGATCGATTTGGCAACGCGCCATGATTGGCTCAGACTCTTGTAGCCGTACAGGCAGTGCAGGAGGTACGTGTACCAGTCTTTGTCCTTGGGATTCGTTTCCAAAATCGCATTGGCTACGTAGATCAACGCCGTGTGCCACAGTATAGTGACGTTGGATGACTCGTAGTTCTGTCGATAATTCACGATGAGCTTCTTGAGTTGGGCGGTAGAGGTTTCGCAGATGGCACTTGGACTACAAGTGTTGCTGGCAAAAGTCCGTAAGCGTTGATATCGCAAATGCCCTCTACCGATGAAGGGGCGGAATAAATCTAGGATACATGCATGGAACCAGATACTGCTCAGGCACACTTTGTGTTAGCATCTCGACAGGTACGAATGCACTTGTTGAATGTTTGTGAAAGATACGCGGAACAGAAAGAAAGAATGCACAAAAAAAACCCCCCCAAAAAAAAGAAAAAAAGAAAAAAAAAAGGTGGAGAGGAGAGTAAAGTGGGAATGGATTGAAGAACTTCAACTAACTGCATAACCTGCACGTGATGTGGAGTATATTGCCTGGACAACAGTTGTGGAGGTAAACTATTTGTCCACGCGAGAAGCTCTCGAAATTTGAACTCGGCAAAGGCCAGAGACCCTTCCGAACCCAACGTTGTCTGGCCACCGACGTAATAGACCCATGTCATCTCACGGACAATGGTCCAAAACCAGCACAGATACGGAAATGTATCTCCCATGTACGCAGGTACCCAAGAGACAACTTCGGCAGGAAGAACAAGCGACGTTTCCGTGGTATCGAGATGAGGTCCTTTCGGCACCGCTATGAGCGGAGGAGACGATGGGTAAAGCATACCCGGTTGGTGGTAAAATAGCGACATGAGCCTGCTTATCAAGAAAAAAAAGGAAAAAAAAGAAACGCATTGTAAATCTTGTGTTACCAAGCCGAGCCGGACAGGAATCGAGGTGTCTTTTGGATGTACCACTTACGTGAGCCAATTGAATATACCCCACGCCGCATACATGTGCGCCGCCTTGGCTGCGCCGGTAAGATGTCGAAAAGTGCGAGTCTCTTGGTTGCTACCTTGAGCTTCCGAGCTGAACAAACCCATTCGTCCGGCCATGTCAGTGGCCTCTGCTAGGTACGTGAGCACCGCGTGATCTCTGCCCTGGCCAAGATAGCCCATACACAAGAACTCGGCTGCGGCGAGTGTCAGGGTCGAATCGTGACCCAGTTCTCGTTCGGCTGTCCAAAGAATCTCCGCCTCGACACAGAATGCAGTCGCCAGCGCGTCCGTTTGTGGATCTAGGGCACTGTACATTTGCTGTGAGAGCAAGTCAGTGACAATTGCGACAGTGCTTTCGACGATGAAGTACCATTTTACACAGATAAAAGAACATTGGGTAAGTGACGTACACAAGCCCAGTAGAGCATAGCATTGATCAACAGTGAAGAGCAGTACTCATGCTCTTCCGAAATCATACTGGACACGAACAACTCAGGATCAAAGTGGCCGAGAAGCGGATGATCAGTTTGCAAATACAGCGATATGCATTTCGCTGCCAAATCATCACTTATATCGATGCTTGTCCAGTGCCGGATGTTGAGTTTACTCAGTCGTGGATCACACAGCGTGACATCCGCAATCCTGCTTCCCTTCTCGGGGTTGGAAGTCCGTGATGCTGGCCTTTCGGTATCAGAATCCGTTCTTTGGAGTTCGAGGAGCGTGCTTCTTCGACGTCAGTCTCCAGATCGATCGGCGCTCTTCTCTTTAGACTCAATACGTACCCGTCAGCTCGCATCATGGCTGGTCGTATGCCTTGGCGGTCAGGATACGCCACCGGATTCTGCGACTCCCACCCATGGAAAGGTCCTTCCATTTCGTCACCTGTTGATGACTGGATGCTTCCACTGGCATCACTTTGGTACTGGCGACTGTCAGCAGCTCTTTGCCGCAACGTTGACAAGATTGTCCAGGCGTTGGATTCTTCGCCCAGCTCTTGCAAAACTCGACTCCTGCCAGACTCCGGCAGCTGAGCGAGTATCCGGGTGACTTCGACGACGACTTCCCTGGATTCTCTGGTCATATCTCCTTCGTCTCTATACTCGCAGCTATGACTTTTTCCCAGACAGTTGGCGCATCTTGGACGATTACCATCGCACTGTGCGAATATATAGCAACCCGTGTTCTAGTCAGCAACTCATATGTTTTGGTTTTTTTTTTTGTTAGGGAAAGATGTGAAAGTTTCCAAGTACGGACTCTGATCTTCCTTCTCCGACAGTCGTTGCACGCTACTGCGACTCCCACGCGACGTCTCTTATTGTCCAACGTTTGCGGAGTCGTCGTCGCGGACACTTCCTCTGCCCCAGGGACCCAGGGTCGAAGGGGTACATAACGACGGTCCATCAGCGAGCCTGTGGAAACCCATCGGGGGGCATCTCGAATAAAACAAGGTACGTCAATTTGCCCCGGGGTCGCGTAGGACCTCGACCAAAGGCATAACTAGAGGTTGCGAGTGCAAGATGGCCGTGATTAATGTGGCACACTTGAACCCGGATACAAAGGAATGAGGGCGGAGTGGCAGCAACGGAGAGCGCTCCGAAGACCGACTGGCCAATGAGGTCCATGAATTGTGGGATATTTTTCTGCTTATTTCGCAAGATGACGTTGCAAAGGGGCAAATATATCGCAGCTTTTGCGAAGAAGTCGACTTCTATCACGACAGCACCACAACAAACGGCCGGAGGAAGCGAAAACGAGGGCTCCATTGACACTCGACCCTATGGCTACCTATTTGAACTTTTAAGCCCTTTCGTTGGTGGCGCATTTTCACCACTCAATCTTCACGCTGGGAAACGCTGGCAAGGAACTGTAAGAACGGAGGGGTAGCGAGGGCATGTTGTCGAGGAAGCCACGCAGATCTGAACCATCTGATATGTACATGCATGTACCTGCAAGTACTTACAATGACCTAGGCAGGTACCGTCATGAAACAACAGGTCACAGCTCACAATGCCCCCGAAGAGATACTCGTCTGATTAGGTACTCTATGCCTGTCTTCTCGTTAGCTCATCTGCGAAGCAAATACGCGCCCTGGCTGTTGGTTTGGGGACAAATTGCAATGAAAGACATGGGGAGTAAGCCATCAGTGATCACCTCAAGGGCAAGGCGAATGATGACCAAGGAACGTGGAGGCACCAGCTGTGGTACATATCATCATGCAGTTGTCCTTCTGCGTGTCTTGTAACAATGCAGATGCAGTAAGACGACGCTTTCGCGCGAAATTCTCCGACCTTATCGATGTTGCTATGGACCGGGTCCGGGGGTCGCCGAAGGCCAATGAACTCAGGCATCGACTTCCGGTCCCCGTGCCACGACCGACTCGAATTATTATGTCCTGCTACAGATCTGCTACAGGTGTGTATGCTGCGCCGTCTTCAAAAATATCCGACGCAACACGCAATGCGGCAACACAATGACGATGTGCTGGTCGTGGCTGTGTAACTCTCAACGTTGCGCGAGGGGGGATGGATGCTCCAGCCTCTTTATCTGATTCGTGGACGGAGAGCCCTCCGACGAGGCGAATGACGCATGCTGAGTGGTCCTTCAATAATAAATTTACATGTCGTCCGCAACGCATTGTTGTACATACATGTACACGTATACAACCTGGTGCCCCTTGCAGTTACAAATTTACAATGGCAGTCTGCAGACGACAACCGCAAACAAGAAAGTTTGAAACGTCACAAGGAGAAGCAGTATAGAATCATCATCATCATCATCATCATCATCGGCATGAAGTCAGTCATCTTATCTCTGCCCGTGACCCGTCAGACTTGTACGGCGGCCTCTCCTCTAAGGATCTTCTCCATGGCTTCTTCACTCTTCGGAAGCTTCCCTGTTAAGCACTCTGGAACTATGTGTAGAATCACCGAAAACTCGGTTTATTACTGCTAATGAAGAGCATGAGACTTATTAGAAACATGTTGGTACATGAAGTAGCAACTCGTCTCCCACCTGTATACAAACCAAGGAGCCCAGCCGGCGTCGCGGCCCGCCCAGGACGCCCGTGCAGCGTCAGGTGCCAACGTGCACATACTGTTTAGGACTATTTCCCTCCTTGAAGAGGGGCGGAATATGTCTAAGAAATACAGTGCCCCAAAGCCATGGCGATCTTTTCACACATGTCGCTGTAAAGCTGACGATTGAATGACGACGTTGTAACTTGTGTGTGGGGGGGGGAGCCAGGACTCCAGGAGCCTGGTCGTGCCGTGCCGCTTACACGTTACAAAGAATGAGAAGTCTTTTTTTTTATATGCAGGGAAAGTTAGGTACATACTGTTCTGTGCTTTTTGGCCGATTTCTTTGCTAACCTAACTCTCACACAGCATTTCATAGAGCTGAGAGCGGTTGATTGAAGGCCAACAATAACGCATCGGGGGCTTCACCTTAAGTTCCGGAAATTGGAAGCCGCAGATTCCGCACCATGAGGGAACCCGATTACTCGAATGAATATAGGCTGGTTCAGAAATCATCAGGTGAGAACATCCATCCATCACATTGACAAAGTTACAAGGAGAGTAGCAAACGACACTTGGCGCAATCCTGGATCCAAGGGCATGTCAATTGAGTTGCGTCAAATGCTGCCATCACAAGTTTGAAGTACCTAAGAAACTACTCTGGAGTCTGGAAAGCGACGCGGCCACGACTCATGAGCCCTCCTGCTTGATCAGGGCATCCATCGTGAAGTTCTGTCCAGTGTTGCTTTATGGCATGGTAGCTTGTCACTCGATGTCACATTCCCTCTCCATCATCAGGTGACAGGAAAAGACTTATCAGCTGAGCAATTCAATTCACGAGGAAAGGGCCAAGGCCTGGCCATGAGTCCATGACTACTAGACTGGACAGATATATTTCTGACTGATCATGGTGCATTGGTGCAGTGTGCACATCACGCTATCAAGTCAGGCCGGTTATCAAGTCTTACGTAACTAGAACAAGGAAAGCCTCATTCCCAGAACTGCCTGTGTGCGATTCGTCATGGGTTGCCGGGAAATTTGACTTCATCGCGACAGGAAATCCGTTGGCGTCGGGCGATACGAATCCTACTCAAAGTAGCACGATATGAGCACAGGACCTTGATGCAGTAGACTGAATTTGGGGTTCAAAGTCCATATCGCTATTGCTATATCTGCTGACGAGCTTTGAAGTTTGGGCGGAGAAACGAGAATCATCTACTGACAACACGACATTGAAAGCACGGACCACAAGCAAACGAACTTAACGAAGCCCTCATCAATGATCATATCACAGCTAAAATAACACATGATCCTAACACAACAGCATTGTCGGGTCACATGACTAGGAAAGAAATGAAGCCAAAATGAGCCAGCCATTATATGTACGCACGCAAGTAAAAACTAGACAAATATATATATATGTAAATGAAAGGTAGGGTTTCTAGCAAAGCGTGCTCGGCCACCCCAGACAAGATGCTGTCATACGAAAAAGAGATACCCCCAACGTTGTCTCATACAGTCAAAACCATACAGAAGAAGACGGTCACGGTGGGGGTACATACATGCAGCGCCAAAAGACGAGTCAAAACAAGATTATGCTTCTTTTGTCCCATGGACTTTTCGCTTAGATGGCCATGATGGCCTTGACGGCAGCCTTGGGCTTGAAGTTGCCATCGAAGAGAAGAGGGGACTTGCTGGCCAACCAGCTGTCAGTGTCACGAACACCCCAGCTGGTGATACCAACGCAGTTCTTGACGTCAATGCAGCCCTTGGTGACGGCTTCGTAGTCAGCCTGGGGGGCGCCAGTGATGTCGAGCTCGGTAATGGCAACTTCGTCGGCAGCGGCACCAAGCATCTTGATGGCAGCAGCGCTCTTTTCGCCCATGCCAGCGAACAGGTGAGACTGGCTACCGATTCCGTTGATGGGCCAGCCGGCAGCTCTCCACTTGGTGACGTACTTGATCATGGCCTTCAACTTGGCGGCGTTGGGGTCGTCGAGGTTGAAGTCGTTGATGTAGAGCTTGGCCTTGGGGTCCTGGAAGGGTTGTCAGCAAGAGGAAAAGATGATGGAATGGAATAGAGAGGACGAGGGCGCGGGAAGAGAGCACTGACAGCCTTGTGGGCAGCCTCGAAAGCAATGCGGACGTAGTCCTCGCCGAGGAGGTTGTAGTAGACGGTCTTTCGGAAAGAGCCGTCCTGCTCAAAGATCTCGTTGACGACATCCTATATGAGAAGAAGAAGAAGAAGAAAAAAAAACCGACAGTTAGCACATGTCTGTCTGCTGTGATTAAAACACTCGATGCTGGAGAGAGGTCTTTGTCTCACCCAAGCGTAAATCTTGCCCTTGTATCGTCCAGCGACGGTGGAGATGTGCGTCTGAATAACATCGATCAAGGTGTCCTTGTCCTTGATGGCCTTGACCCAGGCGGGCATCTGAGACCACCAGAGGAAGGTGTGTCCACGGATCAACAGGTCGTGCTTCTCGGCATAGTCGACGAGGTAGTCGGCGGCATCGAAGTGGAACTGGCCTCGTGAAGGCTCAGTGGCGTCGAACTTCATGCTGTTCTCGGGGGTGACCTGACCGAACTCCTTGGCGACGAAGTCAGCCACGCCGGCCTTCGTGAGGGTGTTCTTGTCGACGGCGGTACCCCAGTACAGCTTGCCCTGGGACTTGAAGAAAGAGTCGAGCGTGGTGCAGTTGCTGGCACCGTGAGAGGTTGTGGGAGCAGCCATGGCGCCGCTGGCGGCCATAGCCGCAGCAAAGATGGAGGTGTACAACATGGTGTAGGTAGTTGATTGAGTTTTTTGTCGTGAGACCAAAAAAAAAAAAGAATTCGAATAAAAAATAAGTTTCCAGATAAAAACAAATGAGAGTGAGGTGTTGGATCAAAAAAAACCGAGAATAAAAGAGTGTTTCTCGGTGGTAGTGTTGGAAAGGAAGGTTTCAAGTGGTGAAGTGAAGAAAGCGAAGTGTTTGTGTCTGGAAAAAAACAAGAGAAGAGAATGGCACAGCCGATTGTTATAACTACAGAGGAAAGACAAGAAGGTGTAATGAGACGGGCGAAAGACGGTTGCTTTAAATGAAATGGGATCGTGATAGCTCTCGCTCTTCCTTGTCTCTGCGTCTCTTGCGCTTCAGCCCCTGGCTCGTTTCTTAAGCGCAACCCACGCAGGGCCTCGCAGGGCCTCGCAGGGCCACGCGAAAAGTAACGCAGGCAAAATCCTTTAATTTGAGACACGCATACGGAGTACTCACCCAGGCTAAAGTCTCGCTTGACCCGTGGCCCGTTGGGCCATCATCCGCTGATGGCTAATTGCTTAGCCTGCGACTCCATCCCCGCCGCCATCCCCGTCCATCTCCACCCTCGGCCTGTCGGCAAATACCGGTGTCTTCAATCTTGTGTAGGTACGGAGGAGTGTGTTAGTATCATTATCTCATTCTCTATATGCATCTCTACCTAGTCCCTACATTAGGTAACTTGTCGCAGATTTGTCGCCAGACCGCCAAGAACAGATTCTCGGCTTGCGGTCCGGTGCCATGCCGTGCTCCGGAAACTCATCAAGCCCCGGGGGGAAGCATTTGAAACTTGGAATTGGTCAATGGATTGTTGTCGGGGATTTCTTGCGCCTGCCGCCGACCACGAGAGCTGAATGAAACGCTCATCTGCTGATGATTCATATCAATAGCAATATAATATATTAATATTTGATATCGAATTACCAACATGTCTGTGGACTCTGTGCTCTGGATCTTTGCTTGCTGTTGCAGTTACATCTGCGATTGCCGCTGCGATAGGTACTCTGCAGTCTTTTTGCTTTGAACTTTGATACATAAATACACATGTACGAGGTCATACTCATAACGTTGCAATCTCCACGCAATTTTACCTTTATTCTTATTCTTTTTCTTTGTTTTTACTTATACATACATCTTTGTATAGGTGCATATATGACACATACATACTCCGGACTTCATGTACACTTCCTTTGTCGGACTTTCTTTGTCTGTTGCAAGTTCTAACTCGTGACTTGCCACGCGCGAATCCCACCAACCAACATTCGGCCCCGATCCCGACGTGCCGGTGCAACGGGGAGGCGAGAGGGTTGCCGGCCAAAAGACAAGGATACGCCGGCCGACACTTGTCTCACCATGCCGCGATGCTTCCCTTTTCAGCACCAAAACTGGATGCCGCTGATCAGCTATGTACATAGGTACAGCTTACCATACAACCAGGCATTGGGTACGCTTCTACTCCGTAGTAACTTCCAACCGTCAGCTTGTGCCCTTTGACCATTATATCGACTACGTTGGTACGGAGTACATATGTTATACGAAAGTACATATGTACATATATACGTGCATTGCATACACAGCCCTGTGGGCGCTCCCGCGTTCTCGGACGAATCCGCGAATCGGCCAATCAGAGTACATGGCTGATTCGGAATTTCGGGTGCTTGTCGCGCTCGTCAATATGTGCAACTCGGTGTGTAAATCACCCATGCCTTAAGTTAACCAATTATCAAAAGTCCACCGTCATGGAGCAAACTCAAGAGACAGCCCAACTTATAAGTTATATCTCACAGAGCCTGGTATTTACTTTGCAAGAAAGCCGTTTGGTCTCGTCTCCAAACCCTTTACATACCTACATAACTTATAAGTATGTTGCTGCATACGGAACATAGTACATTAACATAGGGATCGTGTATGACAAGTTGACAACCCTGATGAACAAGATGAGGCCAGACGCATGATGCATGAATCGTTCGGTGAATTCTTCCTCGCTTTGCCCCTTCCAAGTTCCCCCTTCCCGTTTCCTCCTTGTTTTTTTTTTCTCCTCCTTTTTCTCCTTGGGGGGGGGGGGACGATAATCTGCATGGGCAGATCATAGATGGGGATTACTGTAGTCTCGCAAAAAGTCTTCGTCAAAGGCTCGCGGAGGGAATTGGCCGATGATGAGCGGTCGCGAGCCCAGAGGAGGAGAGGACTGCTACGTTTATGCGCAAGCGCTGTCCTTTGTTCATCGGTAGGCGCAATCCATCAACTTATCAAGTGACATTGGCGAGCGGTTTCATCAGTGACATCGGCGATCGAATCAATCAGTGACATCGATCTGCGACATGCCTTCCCAAACGTCATCATTCCCCCGCTGTGCATGCTGCAGCCTGCGACAGATCGTGACAAGTTACAACCTCTTCATGGAATCATGGATGATGGCTATGCACGCAATGCGCATCCTGCCATGACCTTCCATGCATGCGCTCAGCATTCATTTGTATGAGACGGCTCACTCACGTCACGCATAGGTACATTCGCTCACCCACCTCATCACTGCTCTGTACTCCGTACAAACGGCCCCGATCGCTCTCGCATGATCATGCATCGTGTCCGTGTACGGTGTCTCCCATCCCCTCATTATTGCGTCGGCCTCTCGTTTCGGCAGGTCGTCATCTCTATGTCGTTTATTCGAAACAATTAACCTTCATAATCCGGGGCTTTTTTGCATAAGCATCGCAGGATCTCTTGTTATGTTTTCTTTTATTCAAATGACTCAAGACCCAGTCGAGGTGCTCCTTGCCCTATCAGAGATCAGAGCTCACTACTTCGTACATAGAGGTACCTAGGTATGTACTCCGTACGTGCCACCGGCTAATCTGTAGGGCGGACAGATGGGATGGCATGGATCATGGGGGCGATGAAACTGGCCATCAGCGCTAACTGTGTACAGTTACTTACTACAGTACTCCGTAGCGGCGCAAGGGTAGATGGTAAGGGGGGAGTCGGGGACCCTTAGGGCCAGACTAAGCGTCAGGCACAGATATTCCTCCCCGTTTCAGATATATCTAGGGGTCTTCAGACGCGCAATTTGCCTGATCCAACGTACAACTGTATCGTGCTTCATTCATCTCCTTTGGCAAGCCTTCAATTATAAATTTATAAGTATTCAGGAGTCGGCCCCCTTGGACTCGCGCCAGCGCGTCGCGGTCTTGTTTTCGGTCGCTTGAAATCGGCTCATCTGAGTCGATAACTCATTTGCGGTGATCCGATCAGTGACGACTCCATGTTCACCTGGGGAAATTCTCGACAAATCAACCCCAACCCCAAATGCCCTCTCCATTCGCGCCGGGGAGTCTGGAGAGCACAGGGAATCACCCCGCGCGGCCGACATCCTGGACATCCTGGACATCCTGGACACGGCGACAACCCCAACGACCGGTATGTATGTATGTAGCCGGAAAGGGGAAGGAAAAGAAACCTCAGAAGATATGAATGCACGCAAGCCATGACAGGAGGTTGAATCATGAACGTGTACACCCAGGACCCCGTGGCTAGCTAAGCTCGCTTCTTTTTGTATGTATATACATACATAATTACATATACTCCGTATCGGTAACGCGACCCAGAGCCGCCGGCGCCCCTCAACGATCCCCGGATTTGCAGACAAGGTAGGGATTTTACACTATATACCTACATGTACGGAGTATGTACATGTTGACAATTGTACTCTAAATAAAGCGGACAAGATGCGCACCGCGATGGAAACAAGATGCTTACCAACCGTAACAGAGCCCATGTTCAAAGTTTCTCTCCTACTCTCCAGAGTCCAGGGACAAGGGCCTTTCGTCCGCTCCAGGCCCCACTCTCTGTTTGGAGATGGAAAAAGTAAAAAGAAGACAAGCATTGAAGACAGGGGATCGAGGAAAGAAAAGGACCTCACTGCTCAGACAGCCCAAAGAAGACAAGCAACAAAACGTAATACATACATATCGCAACTTCACCATTGTAGCTTGCCCGTCTGTTGCATTGCATAGATTTGGCGTTTCCCTTGCCATCACGATTCACCAAGCGTCCCCCTTGGGCCTTTTCTCGTAAAACGGTCCCCTTCTTCCTTCAACTTTCAAGACGAAACGCATTGAAAATGACGTGCTCCGACAGCATCACAAGGGGTTCACGCTCAACAAGCATCGCTCACGGAACGCTCATTGGTAGAACCATACCTTCGGAGACATCTGTGTCTGTGTACCTCCTTTATTCCTTTATCGAAAGGTCCCGAGCGGCAATGGTCTTGTCTCAGTGCCTCCCGCGCCCGCGTTGCCGAACCCGACTGAAACCACGGCTACGTATGATAAATAAGCGCCACTACGTCGCACGATCGCGATTCTTGGCAACCACCCCTTTCTTGTTCTTCTTCTTCCTCTTCTTCTTCTTCTTCTTCTTCTTCTTCTTCTTCTTCTTCTTCTTCTTCTTCTTCTCCATACGGCTATTTGCATGACGAACGTTTGCGCCAACTTGTTCAGCAAAGCTTCGAGATTGCCGCGTGACGCGTCCCGTCCCGCCCCATATTTCCAGGAACCGGCCCTGGCCCGTCACCCGTGTTTCCTGTCATTGATGGTAGGGTGCGTTTGAATCTTGAATCATCTTCAGCCCCCCCCCCTCCCGACGCACGTTGATCTTGTCTCTCCCATGCCGAAAAGAAAGCGAACGCGGGATCGAGACACAGGGGCCTGGGGAGCTGGGGAACAGATAGAGTGCATGGATGGCTCTGAGACAGCAAATGCCGAGCTGTGTATGTACTACATGCATACACATACATCATTAGGTATATACTCCGTAATGTACATATTGGGAACCGGAATGACACTCCTCTGCTGCCCCATGCTGAGACACGTACAACTTACAAGGTATGTAGGTACCTAAGCGAGTTCAAGTGAATCGGGGCATGGAGCAAGAAGAGCGCAACGCCAGATTTATACCTAGGTACATACGTACAATTTAGTAAATTAGTTGCGTTGCAACAAAACAGGTGAAAGATGTGGAAAGACACAAGGCCAGCTGGTAGTATCAAAAGATTGTAGTGCACTGCCTGCCATATATGTAGGGTCATCTATCAATGATCAAGATTACTCCAAAAACATCGTCTAAGCAAAGGCTAAACTCTGAAGCCTGTGATGGCTTGGCTCAAGCCTCAAGAGCCAATCGCGGGTGTCTGCGCCGCCGTCTGAATGTTGTGCCCAATCTCGTTGCGCCATGAAGACAACAAAAGAAACTGCATTGTATAAGTGGCTGAACTCCATGCAATGAACTTCTATATTGCTGGGGAGTTGGGAGTCGGGACTGGGCAAAGCCTAGATCATTACAAAGCCAACAAAACAAGTACATGACAATAGATGCCCCCTGCGAGCCGATTATTCGTCAATCATCGTTCATCATCCCACACCACAAGCCTAGAGGAAGAGCAGCAAGCAGCGAAAAGACTCTTCTTGATGTAACATGTTTTCTTCTTGAATCGTACTACATACTCGCCCTAGGGTAGCTAGCATCTATCGGACGCAGCCCCCAGAATATATATATACTCCAGAAACGTCATCTAAGCAAAAAGCTAAAGCCAACAAACAAATATGATACACTATATAGCCCGTGTTTCCAAATACTAAAACGATACGAGCCAATCGTTCGTCAATCATTATTCGTCATCCCAGACTTTTGGTCTACCGTAGCGAAAACTTCTTTTGATGTATATCCTTTTCTTTATCAGAATTGGGCCCCCAAACCTTTCTTCATCCCATTTTTTTTTAATTATCCTTGCGACGCCAGTTACCAGCTGCCATGCTTCTGCTTCCAGGCGGCAAAGCCTCACTCTGCTGAGGACCATCCTGATCGCGGGGCGAACGACGCGCGCGATCTCCGAATCTGCTGTTGTTGTTCGTGTTGGTGTTGTTATAGGGGGATGCTCGCTGATCACGTTGCTTGTTGGGAGGCGGTCTCGCCGCAGAAACCCTGAGGGGTCCCGACTCGATAGCCTTGCCATTGAGGGTGTCAATGGCAGACTGCGCCTCCTCTTTGGTGCTGAAATCGACGAAACAGTAGTGGTGGTTACCGGGCATAGCACTGGCGCTCTCGTGGGGCTTGATGCGGTTGCTAAACTTGACACTGAAAAAATATCGACAGATTAGTGTGAGCGATAGCGGAGTGTTGATGGAAAGAGAACACGTACGGGGTAAAGCCGGCAAAGATCTCCGTCATCTCGGCATTGTCGAGAGCCTGATCTACCGACGGAGCCAAACCACCGACGTAAACACGCTTGCTATACTCCTCGGCCACAGCCTCATCTACGACGGAGTTGGACGACGGTGACGCGCGCTCTCCCTGTCCACGCCCATTGACATATCGGGTGCCAGCACCCTCGTCGGATCCCCAGCGCGGTGAAGAAGGGGAGCGGTTGTCGCTTCCCCAGCGGGCAGTGCTGGTACGAAGATTCTTGGGCTTACAAGGCCCAACTTTGAGGGGTCGGTCTCCGATGGAGATCTCTAGGGACTCGAGGGCGCGGTCGGCGCTTTCTCGGGTGGCAAAGTCGACGAAGCAGTATCCTGGGTTTCGTCCCGAGGTGGCATCTACCGTGATGTGGACGGCCTCAAAATCCTCGAAGCCGCTTGCTCGGACAGCCTCTTCGATGTCTTGGGCTTGTGCGGTGTACAGAAGGTTGCCTATGAAGAATCCCGTCAGTCCCGACTGGTAGGCCCAATATACCACGTAAAAATTGTAGGATACATTGACATCCGCTCGTCAATTCAAGAAGAGGACGGTACTGACCCAAGTAGATGCGTCTGCCGTCGGAGAGCGCAGCCGAGGTAACCTGCGGGGTTGGGCTTTCCATAGCCATTTTTCCTGTGTCAAGACTTCTCCGGCAAATCAGCACGTGAACAGATCAAACAGTAGGCACAGATTTGATGGACGCGATATGAGAAAGTTGGCGATGCAGTGAGTCACCAGCTCGAGGGTTTTTCTCTCTCGCGAGTCGCCGAGAGGCCATCGAGAGAGGGGTTCGTCCGCTCGAGGGGGCCGCCGGCGCACGACCGTTCGCGTATGAAGAATCTCGGAAGTCGGGAGGATTGCACACCTTGATATCCAAGCTGTTAGGCTTCCTGCAAAAAGTACAGCGACAGGCCAGAAAAAAGCGACGAGACCGTTGTTTCGATACAACACAACAGAATCAGGATCTCGTGATGCTTGAACCCTTTTTTTTTCGATATGTATTCCGAAAAAAAGAAGGGGACTTGGGAAAATATTTGTGGGGCTCGGAATTCAATCAATCAGGGCAATCATTGGCTGAATGGTGGAAAGCTCGCCCGAGCCCAGCTCCCGATCAACACACTCCGGATTCAGGAACCATGTGAGGAAAACGCCACGGCAAAGTGACGCACGATTCACGAACATATTTGTCACTACGGAGTACACGGAAATATCTACGGCCTTTGCTCGGCCAGAAGCAACCAGATTGGTTAGCTACTTCTTGATAGATCGATCCGACTGGACATTTCCTGATTCGCGACCGCCCAGGCCGTCTCGCGACACGAGAATTGTCGCTTGTAAGTTGTGAGTGCAATAGGTATGCTTGACTACCCTGCACAACATGATTTGTTACGACTCACAAGTCACGATAATAGCTGGCAATATGGGAACATGAAGCACTGGAAGATCATCTAGGAAGGGACCTTCATACCAGCTTCTCACTGCGCGATCCGTTTATTGCCACGGGACCGCTCTTTCAGACGCCTCTTCCCGACACAGCTTTTGGCACGTACATAGATGTAAAGGCATCGTACATCTTACAAGCAACATATTCGGAATCACGACAAGACTCAAAACGTGCAACCACGCCAAGGATAAACGGTCAAGTCCGCTGGCATTTCATACGACCGATCTTGCTCGGTGAAAATGATGAAACTCGTAAGCCAGCGCCGATATGGACGGGCAACATGCTTTGATGGCCACGACACCGAGTCACTGTAGTAAGGCTGTGCAGCGGCCTTGCCTTATTACCGGCACGTTGCAAGGCATTATGTAGACGACTTTGAAAGTTGGACGGAAATCTTCCGTTGGACTTCGGATGAAACAAGGAATCTTGCTTGCTGCGCGATGCCGCTCTTCTCGTCATCTTCTCCATCCTGCTGCAGTGCTGCGACACCATCCGGATTCCGAGCTCGATGCACTCGTGATTCGTAAAGATTCCCCGCAGTACACGGACCCACGGGCCGGTGGCTGCAGCGACTCGTGAGTCGTGACTCGTGACTGGTCAGTGGTGGTTGCTGAAAAAGCCCCACCAATGCACAGCTGTTGCCAGCTGCCACTTGCAGAGTCTCATGAGAAGGCCACGACTCGCGACTCGCGAGTGGCCACCAGCTGATCGCAAACAACCACATCTGCTGTCTCTACAGCTTCATGTCCCATCGCGAACGCGATTCATGCTCTCCTCCAGATCGGATCCATCACCTAATTTCCCATCTGGCCAGCTTCATCAGCCTGGCTCCTTGAACGTTGCCTTCTCCGTCACAACATGCCCTCTTCACCACCACCAGCAACATCAGCGCCAGCATCACCACTCCTCCCAACTGTCACGCCCCCATCTCTCGCCGACCGCCTCTGCTCTGTCCTCCCCAAAGACCACTCTTTTGGTATATATCACCTCTCCACGCCGCCGCAAAAGACCGAAGCGCTTGTCTCTCCGCCCCCCAACGAGCGACCCGACCGAACATATTGCGAGAAGCACTTCTTTGTACTATCAATATGTCTGCCGTCCAAGGAACAGCAACAGCAACCGGCTCCCGAAGACGTCAACACAACCCCTGCTGCTGAAACGCAGCAAGCTTCAGCTTCGCCCAAAAGAGAGATTCTCGTCCTGGGTCTCGAGATATTTCTCTACACAACCGCCCATAGCACCACCTTATTCGTGTCCAAGGCTGACTCGACGGGTTATCTCCCGCTTCTGGGCCTGCCACGGAACGGCTCGGCAAGTCCCGTCCGCGACGTATGCACCGCCTTCATCGAGTACCTCGTCGAGCACCGCCGACGAGCCGGTATCCAGTTTGTCATCAGCCTATTTGCGCGCTCGCAGGGCCAATATCTTTTCCCCGGGAGCGTCGACCACGGCGGGAAGCACATCCTCGATGATCGTGGGCTTATAAAGTGGTGGTGCAGGGTGCTGGATCCGCTGATAAAATCACCACCGTCTCCTCCTCTATCGGGGAAGGATGCTGCTCCGACACAGAAGCAAAATGGGCAAGGGTACTTGCTCGTGCCAGGTCTGGATGCATATGAGACCCGCGTGTTCATCCCTCGCCGTGGTCTATCCTCTTCGCCGTCGTCATCGTGGACCGTGGCTCATCCGCTGGAGCGCATCTCGCGCTACTACCGCGAATTCGACTGGGTACCGCCGCGGTGCTTGATCCCCCGCTTCCCTGATGATCCAAAGTGTCGCTTCCGGGATGAGCTGGATGAGGAGACCGGATCGGGCGCCCTGCGGCGGACCACTGGCAATTGGAAGAACATCAAGACGCTGGACATGTTCTGGGAGATGATGGCCTATCGACAGGAATGCTCCAGTGGGCGAATGACGGGCTTCATATGGGTAGTTCTCGAAGATGAGGCACTCGAGACCGCCGCGGCTGCTGTCACACCTAGCAACAACGACCTGCCGAGCCCCTCGAACACAAGCCCTTTACCCAGTTCCGCCGAGCTCGTACCTCAGACACGTCGTCTGAAGTCAATAGCAAAAGCAATTGCAAAAGCCAGAGCGAATCCAAAGCTTAAGATTAAAAGGTTCAAAAAGCTAAAAGGGGGCGTCATACGGCGACAGCCCACAGCCAAGACGCAGCAGCGGAACCGCGATATCGATATCCCGACCAAAACCCGCCACTACTACTGGCCACCGGCTGGTCGCGGAAGCCGCGTCATCAACGAACGCGCCTATAAGCGCATCACGGAGCTCATGCTACACAGCGACTTTTCTACTCTCGACAAAGCCGTCAGCAGTACAGAGCGGTGGATCAAGGAAGGAGGGCTTGGCAACGGCGACTGGGGCTGCCTTGTGACGGGCCAAAGGGAGGAGACGCGCGAGCGTGATGGCGCTTCTTGCTCTGATGCCGCAGAAGTGGTCAAAGTCAACGACGTGGGCGGGCTGGTGAAGCGGAAGAGGGCAAAGGTGTCGCCTGATAGAGAGAGTATCAAGGAGAGCAAAGAAGAAGGGCACGTGAATGTGTTAGGGGCGGCGCTTGTGCGAAAGAAAGTAAAGACAAGTCCAGACACGGTGGTGGGCGAAGGAGGAGCTTAGAAGGGACACGACGTGCATGATGCAAATGTAAGACGTGAGATGTAAGTACCTAACTAAGCAATCAAGTAGAGCACAGAGATGTACGACATGTAGTGTACCATATCGAAGGCAAAAAGCACCACAAGGGGCCACGCCATGCATCATTTCAAAGCTGTCGCGCCCTCAGCTATCCAGAGACGAATCCAAGAACAATGAGCGTATTTCCTACAGAACCTACAGGCGCATAATTCTGACCATCAATCAACGCAGCTCGATGGTGCTTTGCCAAATCAGCTCAGTTTATCCTAGGTACTTTACACCAACAAAGCGAGACAGCGTCCCTAAGCTCAAAACCTTACATTCGCACGAATGCGAAACACACCTCCCTCTCCCCAGAAAAAAAACCACCTATGTACTAGGTACAGCAGGCGCCAGGAGCAAGAACGAAAGAAGCTACATCGACTGAGAGCCTTCCCTCACAAATAATGCTCAATCGACGCCTCCACCACTCCCACCAAACCCTCCCGGCCCGGAGGCAGAGCCACGATCTCCGCAGCGTCCGGACGAATCCACATAACCCGCATGGAATCCTTGTACAGGACATGTCCCGCGGGAATAATGCCGTGCGCGGCTGACGCGGCAACAAAGAGCGCCATCCGCGGGGGCACACCCATCAGACGCACCACGTCCTGCGCCTCCAGGGGATTTCGCACGAGACCGATCCGGATGCCTTTCTCGTAGACGCGCCCGAGGAGGACTCGAGCGGAGGGGCTGAGGTTAGGGATATTCTGGATGCCGGAGCAGCCTCGTACGATTTTGAGTTCACCGTTGAGGAGGCCAGTGCTGGAGCCTTCATTCACGGTGGACGTATCGCTGTTGTTCGTGCTGTTGTTGATGTGCGGTGCGGGTTCGGACGTGCCTTTGGGGTCAGACAGGAGGCTGAGATCGAAGAGTATGCATTGGGGGACCCAGGGGATGTAGGGAACGGTTGGTCTGTACATTGTTTGGGGTAAGACTTTCGAGGTTGAACTTTGTTGTGGGGGTGGTACAGTATAAAAGGAGGGGGGTTTGTTGTAGGTTATATAGCCCCCGTCTCGTGTGTGTGTGTGTGTGTAACGGTGTAACTGATAGAACTGATTCTGCTACAGACTGTCTCAGTGACGAGTCACGACTCACGACACATGGAGGAAAAAAAAATAAGAAAAAGAAAAAAAAAACTTGCGGCTGACAGGTGGAAAAAAAAAGACAAACGCAAGAGTGGGAGAGATGCTGAGAACTGATTTCTACATGGGAGCGCGACTTCTCCTCTTTTTATAGGTACTGCGCCTTGAACATGGAGACGTACACAACTCACTCCGATGTCACTTCCACATCACCATGTTGCAGAAATGGAAAATACAGTCTGAGTTGGCCTTCTCTGGCTCACAGCTTACAGGTCGGCGGTCGCTTTGCAGTGCCCCGACACTTTGTTACTCGGAAGTTTGAACAGCCCCGTCTAAAGAGGTGATTCAGGTGAAGCATTACACATGTTACTCGAGTCTCGAATTCCTTGTTGGATATCTTCGAGGCCCTTCCGAGGCCCTCAATTACACTATTACACGTACGTCCTCGGATCCCTACTCTCCCTCTTCAGATGCCTGAACTTGCTTTTTCTTACACGTTTGCCTGCGGTCGGAATGACTCCTGTGTCTATTGGCAGACTGACGGCTTTTTGGACAATGAAGTTGGATCGGAGAAATGGACACCGGGACGCACGGATCTGCAGATGGCATGAGCGTCGCTGACGATGGACTGACTGACTCCTGAGTAGGTGTGTAATTGGAATTGGGCGAACTCAAAGTGACAGCGTTTCCGTGTGCTTGCAGCTTCACTGACGTACATGCTGGCAGGGAGGGCGAGTTATATCTTCATTGTCAATGATGTATATTGTGCTCGGGATCGTCCGATAAGTTGCGTCTCATTGCCAGAATGGCAACTTGATCACGATAAGAGAAGTCACTTCGAGTCTAATCTCTTTTCACTCAACATACCTACAGTAGGAGAAGTAGAAGAAGAATTGCCGACGTTCATGGTTCATATCCATCCAAGCTCTCATATGTATATCGCCGACGCCTATCGATCCGGGCTACGTCACATGCAGAAACAGAGATCCAACAACATAGATAGTAGAGCCTACATCTCATTGTCTCACACGGGACCTGTCACCTACAGGCCGCGCAGTGGCAAGTAAGTGTATTGTGTGCGAACGCGCCCCCTCAGGGCCTCACCTCAACTCAACCAAAAGGCCATTTAGCAGGGTCGTCGCAAAGAGCAAGAAAGCTGAAACTCTCTAAGCTCTTCTCTAGACCCTCAATATTCAACTCTCCGCCCCGCGAGCCACAACCCCAAGTCCCCTTGGCCCTGAGCCCTCACAAATACTGTTTAATCGCATCCTCCACCAACCTCACCGCGCCGCTGCGCCGCTCCCCGTCCCGCACCACAGGAGGAAGCCAAAGCGTCCGCATCGTATCCTTGCGCTTAAGAGGCCCCCGGGGCGGACGTTGGTGCGCCGGCGCCGCTCCTACGAAGAGAACCAGCCAGGGGATGACTCCTATCGACTGCACCACGTTTTGCACCTCGGACTGGTCTCGCACGATACCGACGCGGATGTCTTTCTTTTGGACGCGCTGGAGGAGGGCTTGGGCAGCGGGACTGGGATCGGGGACGTCTCGGATGCCAGACCAGCCTCGTATGATGTTGTCTTTGTTGGAGTTGGGGATTGAGGGGGCGGGACTGGTGCTTGGGCCGGGGCCGGGGATGGGGAGGATGGGGAGGACGGGGTCGATGTCTTTAGTATTCTGGAGGAATTTCTTGATCGGAGCCTTGCTGTTGCTGTTGCTGTTGCTGTTGCTATTGTTGCTGTTGTTGCTTTTGATGTTGCTGTTACTGTTGTCGCGGGTGGACGGTACTACAGATGTGTCGTTGGGGTCGACGAGGAGGCTGAGTTGGAAGACTATACATTTGGGTGCCCAGGGGTGGGAAGTTGGTCCAGACATTTGCCCTTGTTATCAAGGACTTTTGGAGGACGGGGCGGTACAGTGTGAAAGCTCAAAGGGGAGGGTTGCCGTGGTCCTTTGCGGCCCGTTTGTGTAACTGATCCAGCCGCGTCAATGGTGTCTTCGCCTTGTCTTGTCTTGTCTTGTCTTGTCTTTGACAGTGGTGATTCCCAGCTTCTCTCTCACAACGATGACTGAAGGTTAATGCGCGATTCGCGAATGGAGATTCTCGATGTTTAGCGACAAAGATGATGCAAGAGTGAGAGCCATCCATGGACTGAATAGAAAACGCGACTTCCTCTTTATCAATTATGTGATGTGATGCCTTACCCAACCCACCAAGATGTCACTTCCACATCATCATGTAACATGTTCCCGAAACGGAAAAAAACACAACCTTGGCTGGCCATCTCTGAGACTCTGACTCGATGGTGTCAGCCTCGCTGGTCTGCAGACTGTCTCGAAGTGCTCAAACGCCCGAAACAGCCCCGTCTGAAGAGGGGAAGATAATGTCACTCGCCTCTTATGGGTATAATTTCACAGTCGGCCGATCATCTGACCTGTCACCTCTCTTTCCAGGGACCAGCTCAATGCAATCCATTTCTTCTATACATACATCGGTCGCATACTCGCATTGAGTGCAATTGAGTTCTGTGTTTATTGACAGGTCGAGACTCGAGCCTCGAGGGTGATACCGTGATGAAGGTTGGAATCTGGATTGGGGCAATCGCAAAGATCTGCGGAAAGCATTGCATTAGCTTTGCATTATGTATATGTGGCTTGGCTGACTTACATGCTTAACTGGGCAACAGTTCTGCATCTATAAGATGAGTTGTCTCATTCCCATAATGGCTTCTTTGCCATGGTGAGAAACGTCAGTTCGAGTCCGATCTATAGATGACTCCACATAGATGAGAAGGAGTCCAACGTTCATGCCTGACATCAATTCAAGCTCTCTCATGTAGAAACTGATCCAAGAACAGAGAGACTACCCCTCAGTGCTCACGAGTCACACGAGACCTACAGGCGCACATTGACCATCAACGCACCTCTTACTCGATGCAACTTTGTTCATATATTATTATATATGTAGTCGACTTTTATATTCAAATTTTGTGACTATTCTACCTCACAAGAGTAAAGCGAGACAAGAATGGGGGGGGGGGGGGGGG